>APFE031124774.1:88130-139561 GCA_000404065.3 Pinus taeda
AACTATCCCACATATGATAAAGAATTGTATGCATTAGTACAAAGTGTGAAAAAGTGGAAACATTACTTAATGGGCAAAGAGATAGTTATACATACTGATCATCAACCACTTCAATATCTACACTCCCAAACTAAGTTGCAACAATAAAGACACTATAGATGGATGGGTTTTCTACAACAGTTTCATTTAGTCATCAGATATAAAAAGGGCATACACAATAAAGTTGCAGATATGTTATCTAGACCTATTATAAATGCATCTACTATACTTCAGCATAATTCTGTGTTACATGAGAGCTACATTGAACAATATGCTCAAGATATAGACTTTAAAGATGTATATGCAACTTTAATTCAAGGCAAATGAGTAGAAGAATTGGATTATCATATTAATGACCGAATCTTATATCATTGTGGGAAGTTATGCATTCCACAAACTGAAAGAGTAAAGATAATTCGAGAAGAACACACTTCTCTAATATCAGGTCACTTTGGGGTAATTAAAACAATTGCACAACTGCGAAGATTTTATTATTGGTCGAAAATGAACGAGATAGTTTCTGAATATGTAAGAGGGTGTACTATGTGTGCTAAAAGCAAGCCCAGCAATAGAAAACTAGGCTTGTACACTCCATTACCAGTTCCTTCTCATCCTTGGGAAAGTGTTTCCATGGATTTTGTTGGAGGACTGCCCAAATCTAGGAAAGGTCATGATTATCTGTATGTTGTTGTGGATAGGTTCAACAAAATGTGTATTTTGATACCTTGTAATAAATAGATTACAGCTGAACAAACTGCAAAACTTTTCTTTCAACCTGTATGGGTTCATTTTGGATTACCCACTTCCATTATATCTGATCGAGACACTCGATTTGTGGGAAAGTTTTGGTCAAGTCTGTGGGATCTGATGGACACCAAATTGAAGAAAAGCATAGCTTTCCGTCCACAAACCGATGGCTAGATAGAAGTAGTCAACATGACAGTGATCTAGTTACTCAGGGGATATTGCAGTAAGCATCCTAAGCTTTGGGATGAACATTTGTATTATGTGTAGCATGCTTACAACCAAGCCAAACATTCTTCTACACAAAGATCTCCTTTTGAGACCTGTTTTGGTTTCATAGCAAGGTCTCCCTTGGATTTTGTCTTTGGTAAGGACACAACAGTTGAGGGACACAACAATGTGGACAAGGCAACTAGGTTTATAGAACAAATCCAAGAGATCCACTAGGCAGTACAGGAATAGCTGGAAAAGAGCCAGGCCAAATACAAGGCAAGGCATGACAAGCATCAGATGGAGCATAGTTTCCAAGTTGGTGATCAAGTCTAGCTGTATATCAGCAAGGATAGGATGCAAGGTGAAGGTAAAAAGCTGCAACCAATAAGGTATGGACCTTTCAAGATACTTGAGAAGGTTGGTGAGAATGCTTTTCACCTTGATTTACCAGCTTATATGCACATCTACTCAGTCGTCAATGTAGACAGCTTGAGACTATTTGAACCTTCGTTAATTGAAGATCTTGAAGAATAGAGTCAATTGCCTTCTATTGATGACTTGCTACATGAATATCTTAATGAATTGCAGGAAGACACAGTTCTGGACAGGAAGGTGAGAACGACGTGCAAGGGAGATGTTGAGTACCTCAAAATTGGGCTCAGGGGTTCAAACCCAAGCAGTGCAAAATGGATAGAGATTGGACAGGTGAGAAAGTTGTATCCTCACTTAGTCGATGCTTGAAAACCAACTTTTGGTGGTCCAAAAGCTTTTTCAATGGGAAGGCCGTGATCCGAATTGGATCCTTGGAAATTATCAGAGTTCTATGACTGTTTCAAATTATGTCAGACTCCAAAATCTTGTGAACAATGAGCTATGAGGAAGGACCTCTAGACAGTGGTAGTTGTAGCCAACACAGAACAACGAGGACCCTCGATCAAAGCGCGCTAACCGTTGGCCCATGGAGACCGCACAGTGGCGCAAACTAGTAAATAGGGAGTCCAGATCAGAAAATAGAGGTTGTTTCTGATACGCGATTAGCAAGCGCTAATTGCGTATCGCAAGATAAAAACCTCAGAGAAGGGAAAGCCCCGACACTTGGTCATGTGAGAAACAGGGAAAACCATGGGAAAAGCGCTAAAACCGGCAGGCAGGTCCCACGCTCCAAAACCGGTGGAATATTGGAGGCATTTCAAGTGGTAAGCGGATTTCGCAGAGGACCAAGCGATGCCATAAATTGAATGATGCGTGTTTGGCAGATGAGAGAGAAAATCACTCTCATTGCAGGGTAATGGTCGAGCAAGTCACCCGTGTGATAAAAGCGATGACCGTAGGATCTGGAGGCCCCAGATCAATGGCAGAAAATCCACCCGATGGAAGACCGGATTTGACGGAAGAATAGGCTGAGGCATATGAAATTTGGGGTCCGACATGACCGCTGAGTGGGCAGATGAATCATTTCGCGACATAACCGAAATAACGACTGTTCGAGGAAAAGCTGGCCCCCAGTTTGTAAGGAGACAAATGGCCACCTCTCTGTGAAACGTTACACAATGGCGATGACACAGAAGCAGGGAATTCCAGCAGACAAAGGCAGGCGATCCGAAGAGATGGAAGAGGAAGCGAACAGTCAAGGGACGGATTGGCTTTAAGCCACGAACAGACAGAGAACAAAAGGGGAGACAAAATAGAGAGTGAAGTAAGAAGCAGAGAAGAGGAAGTCAAGCTGACCTGCAGAGCTAAGGCAGCATCGAGTAGACAGAACCGAGAAGGTTTGGGAGGTTCAAGCAATCCCTATGAGGATATCTGTAGGGAACTGAGTACTGAATTGGACTCATCCCATTAAGACCAGTTGAGGTTGAGACTTGGTAAGGGGGAGTCTGTGTACTCTAGTGGCTTGGGGAATCCAAGTACCGCCCTACTAAGCATCATCTGTTACAGGAGACTCAAATTGAGCTCCTCATTGTAAAAACTCTACTCGAAGACACAATAAAAAAAGGCCACCACTGAAATCTGGACCAGGAGACGTAGCCCAGGAGGATTGGGTGAACTCCTTATTAAATTGTTGTGTTTTTGCATTTGTTTGCTGTATTTCTCTCACTGTTTTCCAGTGTCAGTTTATTTTGCAATCTTATCTATCCGTTGCCCAAGATAATATAGACACACACACTAGCACATGAGTCTGTAATACCTTCATTAATTTCCTGAGTTCACCCAGGGGTGATTTCAGATCATTTGCATTTTCCCATAAACTCCGTTTTAGTTTCATTCTTCCCATTTTATCATTTTCAGCTCTCCATATTTGTAGCATGTCACAGTCACCATCTTGCTTAAAATTCAAAATTATTATTACCAGTGATCCGTTAAACATGTATTTATACACCATCTCCACTTGTTGAAGTCTTTAGAATGTCAAATAAAGTTGTGTTGTTGGGTTCTTCTACCCACATTCCTCTCATGGACACTGAGAGGGATGTTTTTGATCCAATTTTCTCTTTAAATCTAATGGAACTTGATCAACATATTTCAGTCAACCAAAAGGGGTCCCTTGTGTATGCTGCACTCGTAAATTCTAGCCTTTTTGCTACAATAATTCCCCAAACTTATGTTTTACCTGAATTTATTTACTGGTTAGTATTTGCTCTCCATCCTCATAAGTGCTTTGTGATAAATGCATTAGGTGAAAATATCTTTCAGGTGTCTTCCCTTTTAATTTAGCAAGCCCTAGTCTTTCCACCTTCAAATCTTTATACCTCATTTTCAGAAGAAACTAATGTCAACTTTTCAAAACTTGTTTGGGAAGGATTATGCCCAGATGAACTTATTTTTAATCCCTACAGGACAACAATTACCTATAGAGTCTACTCAATTTTCTCTTGAAACCTTCATTGAATATGTAAGACCAATTTTGCAAATAATTGCCAAGGTTTTGGGAAGGGAAGATATGACTATCATTGGCCGAGCCATTTTGGGGATGTTTCATTTATTGTGGCAATCTCAGAATGTACTTGATATACCTGCCTATTGGGAAAAACTGGTTAATTCTCAGTTATTAGACCTTGCTCTTACTGGTTGTTTTAGAATTGCTTCATTAGTGACTTATATTTTATTACACACTCATGTGGAGGAATTCATGCATTTGGGTCTTAATATAATGGATATGCATAAAAAGAAGAAATCAATGGTGAATTGGATAGATACCTTAATAATTCATGTCAATTATGAAGGATTTATATACTTCACTATTTCTTTCTTGTCAGTTGCTTACTCCATTATAAATAGCTCTCCTCCACCTTGTATTTTGCCAAAGTTTCAATCTCTTATTCAACTTAGCAAAGATGTTAAAGTGGGTGATTGATTCAAGTTTGAAGACTATGTTGAGATTAGACTGTATGGAGTAGAGGTTTCCCCTTATAGACTTCCCACATTTTTACTTATGAGGCTATTCTCTTTAGAATTTATCAGACAAAGTTTAAATGTTGATCAGGTTCATTTTGTCCCAGCAAAGAAGGGGCACTTATTCAAATTACCAAAAACAATTGGGCCTTTTATTGTGAACAATAGACAGGACATGGAAGAAATGGAGAAGATTATTGAAGGTATGGAATTATAAGTGGGTGAAAAATGGTCATATGATCCCCCATCGTATTATTTCTAAAAGAAGAGTAAAAAATTCACATGCTCCTTATACACATGAAACTTGACCAGATGTGGAAAAATTAAAAAATGGTGGTCAAACAAGAGCACAAGGAGGAATAGAGATTGAAACTCCACATCCCACTGAAAAGGGTTTGAAAAGAGGTAGTGAATACATAATTGATTTGGAAGGTGAAATAGACCAGAGTTCAAAAAGGCCAAGGTTTTCTAAGATAGAAAAGGAGCCCGTGTCTCTAGCTGGAAGCTCCTCAACTACAATGGGTTTTCAGTTGCAATTGGGAGATGCCACTTGTACACATTCTTCCCCGGTGCCTGAAGAAAATTCTAAGAGTGTTGTTTTTGTTATAAAGCAATTGTATGGTCAAATAGAAGAAAGAAATAGGAGGGCGAAAGAAAGTATTGAATCTCATCTTGAAGCACAGTCCATTTCTGAATATCACACCAGACTATTGTTTGCCATGGATCTTGAGAGAAACCAATTGAACTATCTTTCTCTCATCCTTTTTCATTATCTCTTTCATCATCATCAGGTTTTAAAATTGTCGACTTGACTGTAGATGCAAGAGAAATCCCACTAAATGACAATATTAATTTGCACAAACAAACTGGAGAATAAATCTATAGTGACTTAAGAAAAACATCCTTGGCTGTTAGTAAAGCTGAAGCTTTATTATGAAAGGTGGTTAATCATCTAGAATTGGAAAAGAAAAATTCAAAAGCCTTGTTCGCCTAGAATGAAGAGTTAAAGAAGTTAATTGTAAAAATTTGGTTCTAAATCTTGAAGACATAAGTGTTGTACAAAAAATTTTGCAAGGGGAAAAGATTGAAATTTAGGTCTTCAGGAAAAAGCTAAAATTACCTTCTATGGAGCATGTCATGGCTCCAGAGATAGCTCAGGTGGAGAAAGAAAGATAATTTCTAACAAATAAACTTTTGCAAATAAATAATGAAATTGTTTCCCTCAAAGAGATGAATTCTAGTTTGCAGCAGAAACTAGATACACATGTTTGCACTATTTTAGTACAACCTGATTCTGATGACCATGCAAAGAAGCTGACTAGAGTAATGACTGAATGAAGGATATCAGAAGATGAGATGGTGAAGATGAAAATAAATCTAGATGATACAAAGCAAATCTTGAAGATAACAGAGAGGGATTTATTCATGGATAAAGACATTGCCTCAAAGTATCAAAATGATTATCAGATTGCTTCTCATGAAATTAAAGAACTGAAGGAGAATGTGAAAGGAAATATGTCCCTCATTCAAGCCAAGGAGATTATTTAGAATGATATTATTAATACAATGAAGAATTTTTGGGATTTTTTTCAATTGTAGCAGAGGATAAATCCATTGTTAGAGATTTAGAAAGCATAATTACTGCTAGTAAAAACAATCTCCAGCAACTTGCACAATTTGCTAAAAAGATGATTGATTTCTTTAAGTCTAAGTCATCAAAAGAGTTAAGAGAGATGCAGATTGAAGACAGAACATAATTGGTGCTAGAGATAAACAATATGGTTTTGAAAAAATTGTATAGAAAGATAACTGAGACAAAGTTGGGAGAGATCAAAGAATCTATTTTAAAGTTTAACACCAACTTTGATAAGAGAACCAGAGAAAGACTACCTTCATGCTAGGATCAACAGGGAAATTTGCTTCCCCGGGAGACTTATGAAACCTTGTTGGTAGAAGCCAAAAGCAATATTGACACTTCTCATGAAAAAACAACAATCCTTAAAGGGGTAAAAATTGTAAATTATCTACACAGGGAATTTCAGCTGTTATGGTTAATTAGAACTCTTTTTACTGAGAAGCTGACTTATAGTAGGATCACAAATTTCATAATGGATCACACAAGGTTTATTAAAAGTCAGAGCTCAGATATGACAGTCTAGAACAAATGTAGAGAGTGGATGTCTACCATATTAATAACAATAGAAGATGGACCTTCTACTACAACAGAATCTCAGATTGCTTAATGAGAAAAAGCCACCCGTTACTTCATTAGAAATTTGCAAAATGTATTTGTAAAATGATGTAATTTTGTTTTTATTTTATCATAGATGAAGTCCTTCAAAGGACTAAATAGTTTAAAACAATTCAAGTAGTTAGTAGTTTTGATAATTGAAAATTTCACAACTGTCCTCATTATAATTATCATACAAAAAGAAATTTTGAGGAACGAGGAGGGGTTCTGGGTTTTTGGACCTTAGAAGCAAAAAATTTCCTGTGTAATCTTTTCATTTTCTTGGTGATTCCAATAAAACTTTTGAAGTGATTCCAGACATATTTTGAATGTTAAACGTTTTTTCCTCATATCTGTGAATTTAATGTTGTCTTCTATAGAAAAGAGTAACGAAGCAGTTGGTCTTTAATAATACAGTTTCACTGAAATTACAATATCTGTAAGTTAAAGTGTTAGGTCCCTATACTACTACTGTAACCCCTTATTTTTATTAGTACAAACCCCTTATTATATTGTTGTACCCATGTAGTCCCCATATTGTTATTATTGTGCCCCATAGAAGCCCACTATTGTTATTATTGTGCCCTTACATTATTATTGTTATGTCAGCTCTGATTATATTATGACCCCTTAGACTCCTATATATAGAAAGGAGGTCTTGTCATTTGTAGCATCTAAAATTTGTTCATTTGTGTAATGTAAAGGAGGTTTCCCCCTTGAAGAGGCTTATTTCTAAGGCGTTCATCTATCTTTTCTATCTTTTTGTGAGTTGGTTTCATAACATTTGGTATTAGAGCTTTGGATTCTAGGGTTTCACTACTTCAAACAGGTCATGATGGAATTTTCGCTATAACTTTTTTCTGTGATGTTTCAGAAGCTACAAAAAAACCCATTTGAGACGAAATCATTGTAAAATTTGGGTCTGAATTTCAAAGCTTTTCTTGCTACATTTGCGGAGATATGACCTGAGGAATTTAAGGTTTTTGCAGACTCCCGCATTACATTCTCAACAGGTGACCTGGGGAAAATCGTCATAACTGTCTCTCTGAGCATCAGATTGAAATTTCATAAGAAGTTACAAAAAGAGGATGGACTATAGTTTCCTGTGTATATTTTTTAGATCCGAAGGTCAAAATAGTGACACGTGGCACTTCATACAAGTTCGCTATTGTGAAAAGGTATATAAACAGGTCACCTTGGGAAAATCGTCATAACTTTCGCTCTAAGTATCAGATTGAATTTTCGTAAGATATTACAGAAATAGGATAGATTGTAGTTGTTGGGGTATCATTTTAAGAATCTAAGGTTGAAATAGTGACCCGAGGCACGTCGTACAAGTTCGCTCTACTGAACGAGTCTATTCTCAGGTCATCGCGGGATATTTGGCATAACCCTTCATTGGAGAATCGAATCTTGATCAAAATTGTGGGGTTAGAAAGATTACTCAGAGGGTTACTACAGGAAGAAATTTCAGACCTTGGAGATCCAAAATTATAGAGATACATCATATTCAATATCGAGCTCCTACAAAGTGAAAAAAGGATCTAAAATTATAGAGTTACAGTCGTTTCAAGATCGAGCTCCTAAAATCAAGAAAAGGTGATATGAGGAAGTTTGATGGCAAGGATCCGGTAAATTGGATACTATAGATGGAGCAATATTTTGATCTACATGGTGTACCACTGTTACAAAATGTATGTATTGTATCTTCATATTTCGAACTAGATCAATTTTTATGGTATAAAGGGATTTGTTCTCATAAACAACTTGTTACGTGGTCAATTTTCAAGGAGGAAATGGTAGCACATTATGAGGATACAAAGAGAAACACCTTCTTTAGAGCAACACCACAATAATTGGAAGAAAAAAGAGCAAAAGGGCTTTGTTACAAAGTGGAAAGAAAAATTATGGCAACAAGGAAGTCTACCCCTCATAACTATAAAGATGGAAGTGTTGTTTCCCCTAGGATTCCACAACCTACAAGGGTTACACCACAAAAATTGGAAGAAAAAAGAGAAGAAGGGCTTTGTTATAATTGTGATAACAAATACATTAAAGGTCATAAGTGTTCTGAGAAGAAATTATTTTACCTTGATTGTGGAGAGGAGGAAGAAAAGGATTTAGAAACATTAAAAGAAAAGTATATACTCCAGGAACAACCGCAGAAAAAGAAGAATTTAATCTGACCATATCTTGTAAAGCATTGGAAAGAATTATTACTCCTCAAAATCTTAATATAGAAGGACATATCAAGAAGAAAAAGGTTCAAGAAGTGAAAGATTACATCAAGGAAGAAGAAATGAATCCGACCATATCTTGTAATGCAATGGCCAGAATTATCACTCCTCAAACTATCAAGATAGAAGGACATATCAAGAAGAAAAATGTTCAAGAAGTGAAAGATCACATATAGCATCAAGAAATGAATCCGACCATATCTTGTAATGCATTGGAAGAAATTACCACTGCTCAAACTCTCAAGATAGAAGGACATATCAAGAAGAAAAAGATTCAAGTAGTGAAAGATCACATCGAGCATCAACAACAAGTTCTCCAACTTTTAAAGGATAACACCACTTTGGTGTAGAATCAAATGAAACAATAGGCATATCAACATCACAATGAAAAACGTTTTGATGTAGGCGATTGGGTATTTTTACGGCTACATCTCAAGCAAGCTATTTATGAGAAGGAAATGTTGCAAATACTACATGCACTTAAGAAATGGAAACCTTACCTAATGGGAAGACACTTCAAGGTCAAAATGGATCGTGATAGTCTTAAATACTTTTTAGAACAAATATCATCTTTAGAAGAACAAGAAAAATGGGTCACAAATATGTTGGGTTATGACTTTGAAGTCATTTACAAAAAAGGGCAGCAAAATGGTGTTGTAGATGCACTCTCAAGAAAGGATGAGGATGTAGAAACATTGTTTTGTTCTATTTCTATTATCCAACCAGATTGGATAAATGAAGTAAGGGATGAATGGAAGAAGGATGAAGAAGTGTGGCCACTCATTCAAAAGTTGTAGAAGATCCCAATTCAAACAATATTGCCAGAACTTGAAGAGGAAGGAAAAATCATATTGGAACCTGGAGCAGTCACAGAAATAAGAACCCGACAGCTACGAAATAGATCAATTTCAAAGTATCTCATCAAGTGGAAGAACTTACCCACTGAAGATTCCACAGGGGAGGACAAGAATTTTATACAGAAGCATCAAGAACTACTCAAGCGTTGAGGACAACACTTTTTGAAGGATAGGGGCATGTTAGGTCCCTATACTACTAGTGTAACCCCTTATTGTTATTAGTACAACCCCCTTATTATATTGTTGTACGCATGTAGTCCCCATATTGTTATTATTGTGCCCCATAGAAGCCCACTATTGTTATTATTGTGCCCTTACATTATTATTGTTATGTCGGCTCTGATTATATTATGACCCCTTAGATCCTATATATAGAAAGGAGGTCTTGTAATTTTTAACATCTGAGAATTGTTCATTTGTGTAATGTAAATGAGGTCGCCCCCTTGAAGAGGCTTATTTCTAAGGCGTTGTTATCGAGAAATCTAATGTCCATTCAAAGCTGCTAGTCCCACTAAGATGGGTAGCTATCTTAGAAACAAACAAACTAAAGTTACTTGTGTTTCCCTTTATGAGAAGTAGATGAGAGAGAAGCAGAGAGTACCAACCTCAGTCTTTCGCTTGGCTCCTTGCTTGTTTCCTCTCCCCTATGACAGATCTTTGTCGCTCCTTCCTTGCTTGTCCCGCTTCAAAGAGCACCTGTAAAGTCAAAGCAACATAATACCATCAAAGCACAAAGATCTACAATCATAAAAAATATAGGACCAGATATATATTGACCACACAAATGCATATATCAACTCAAACATACAAGAATGTGGAGGAAAACTCAAATAGCTTTATTGATAGAAAGAGTAGAAGAGAGGATTACAATCCAGTGATCTAACCCAGCGTCATCCTCCCAGAATGGAAGCCCTTCTTCACCTCATGAAAAGCTTAGATCACCCAACACTATGATATTCCACAAAGAAACCAACAACAATTCCTTACAAAAATACAAGATTCCAGCCTCTGGATCTCTGGGATGAGGGATCCATATATAGATGTTTGCAGGTGGGTGAGTCAGCTTCTAGAATTGTGATTAGTGTCATTTCTCTGATAGTTCTCAATTCCACTTGGAGATTCATGATCTCTTACTCATCCTTGGGCGAATTTAGAGCGGCAAGTGTCACAGGAGAAGTTTATGGAAGATTCCATGATCATCCACCTTGCAAACTGTCTCTGCCATTTGTCTACTCTCACTCATCACACCCTACAGAAGAGCTTTCCAGTATGCATCACACTTTTTGCATGTGGTAGGTGAGATGCATCGTACCCTTAGCACTGAGAAGTCTGTATGGTCCAATTTTGACCAGTTCTGAGCAATTTTTCATGGAGAACTTCTGGGAGATGATGTAATCAGCTGACCTTGCTCCTTTAGGGTATGAAGCAACACTTTTAGGGACTTAGAAGCCCTTGGTTTATGGACATATGTGATTGGGGTTGCAGTGCCCAAATATGTCTATAACAGGTGTTCATCTATCTTTTCTATCTTTTTGTGAGTTGGTTTCGTAACATAAAGTTAAATAACCTTAATGAGTGATCCTCTTTTCTGTATTTCATTTCATCTTTCTTCCATAATTCTGCTAAATTTTAAAATGAGAGATTCTACCACAAGTACCTTGTTGTTTAAAACTTTACTAAAAATATCTTTCATCCATTGTACTACAACTTAAAATCATATTCATCACTAGAAGGCCACTTTTAAAGGGTGTTTCATTCCAGGAAGAATTTATAGTATTTATATGTAAAACAAACACTTCTGAAGTTTCACAATGGAACAACAAATTAAGAAATTCATCATTTTGGACAAATGTCTTGGGCACTGACCTCGACTCAGCTAGGGGTTGTCTCATAAGGTAGAACAAGACGGATGACTTATTTTTTCGACTGAAACACCTTTGACAGACCGAACACTTGTAGGCATAAGCCTGAGCATCTTTGAAGAATGTGGGTCAATAAAAAAATGGCCCGCATAATGTTATGCATAGTTGTGTTGCATGAAAAATGTCCCCCGACTGGTCCATCGTGGAGGTCACAATATTTTCTCTGAATTGTGTGCTTCCAAACACCTAAGAAATACTCCATTATGGTTCTTTCTGAAAAGCACCCCATGCATGAACATGTAAGATAATTCTTTGAGTCTAAGTGTCCTCTTCTGTCGTGCATATAAATGGGAGGGAACAGTGCCATGCTCAAGTTATTGGCACACATCTGACTTAAAATTTGAGCATTCACACTATATTGTATATTCACATCAAATAAGGTTACATATAAATACATTTAGTGTTGTTTCAAGATAGGTAGACTATCTTGGACACACAATCACTTAGTTGAGAGAATATCTCAACCACACACCAATCTAGGAACATCTAGGTATAACAACCCTAAGGAATAGGAACAAACTCCTTTACATAGAAAGTCACAACTAAGACAAGTAGGAATTACATTTTCCAACACTCCCCCTTAATGACTACTTTTCTCGATCTTAATCTACAAAGTCTAGTTGTGGTCAAACATAACAAAAGAATATGTTGATGTCCATATAAAGAAGCAACCATCCACCAGAATGCATGGGTGACAACTGCTGCAACCACCAGTGTACTAGGATGCCCTTCGCATACATGGTTACATCAACCATTATAACTGCATACATGTACCTGTACCTGCAAACCCCCCTCCATCATCATCATTGGTTTTATCGGATTACCCATAACCATGCTCTAGGTTTTATCGGATTACCCTCAACCATACCAACAAGGGCTCTCAGCCACCAAGGCTCAGACACAGCCACCAAGGCTCAACTCAGCCACCAAGGTTAAACACAACTACCAAGGCTCAACTCATCCATGAAGGCTCAACAAAGCCACGAAGGCTCAACTCATCCATGAAGGCACTCAATTCAGCCATCAAGGCTCACCATAAACCCAATTTAACCATGCCCAGGGTTTTCTCAGCTCACCCTCAACCATGCCAAGGGTTTTTTCAGCTGAAGCTAAACCATGCCAATAGGAATCCCTGTCCACTTCACTCTCACAAGTGGCTTTTGGCTTACCACAAAGCAACATTGCACAATGGTTTCCGACTGACCACAAACGTGAAATTACAAAGTGGTTTTAAGATTACCACGAACTTTATGGGGGTACACATGCCTCATCAGGCTTACATTACAGACTCCAACTTTTGGAGTTATCATGTACATACATTATAAATACCACTACAAAACATCCTAGACTTTCTTACAATTAATATGTGTGACTCATAATACATCATGCTAGTGAGTCTATTCCACAAACTCACACTAACTCACACAAACTTTCACCTAGTTGTCCATCATCCTTTAATCACTATTGTTGCTCCTTTACCTCCTCCTTTAAAATTGTTTACATCTCGGGCATCTTTGTCTTTGTCAATTAAGTCTTGGAATTCCATGCTTAACCTGTCATTTGTTAGAATAGCCAATTCTAACAAAATAATTTTATATTGAGGTGGCAAATCTCAATATATATATTATATAATATATATATATTATATATATATTATATATATATATATATATATATATATATATAATATTTAGATTTTAATTCCAAAATTACTTTCATCATAAAAAAATTCATTTACTCCAAAGACACTCTCTACATAAAAGACAAGGAGGAGTGACATATTGCCCAAAAGACATTAAACTTGCATATCACACACTATCAACAATGTGTTGCCGCGGTCATGAGCCATGCAACATCTTCACAACGCTGATTTCTACTTCTTTATTGTTGGCTTGTTGACAGGGAAAACAAAAGCGTCCACTAAAATAATGAAGAAATGTTTCATTACAATCTATAATCCTTGTTGATTTAACATCCAAATATTCTAAATATTTTCGAATAGCATTGTGAAACTAAAAAATGTGATCAAGCACCGTCTCTAACACCAAGCGTCTCAGACTCTCTAGATCATGAGATAATTGATGTCCCTGTGAGTTATATTTTTTGAGATGAACGTCTGTCTTGCCGCCAAAAGACACTCTCCAACCCTGTATCCACTCATGCTGAATATAATTTTCTTCTGCTACACCAAAGTTGTGTCACCATAGAAGACAAAAAAAAAAACAATTTCTTTCCAACATGCCGATAGGTCGGAATAGGTAAGCGACACCACAATGTCGTTTGTCCCTCGCCACACTGAGCTCTTCAATTCATCAATGATCTGCTCCAGCAGCTTCTTCAAGGTGAAAGCCACAACCAAGGGGGACCTGGGCGCCCACTATTTTGTGCCCTCCATAGAATCCATTCTCCTTCTTGTATAAATGCATGGATCCTCCTTTTTCGTGAGATCACCCATCCTTTTTGCCCATCAACTCTGTAAAAACCTCCAGTAGAGTCCCTTCACGGCCATAAAAGAGGCAATGGTCTCTATAGGCCGTGATAATGCAATATTTCCTCGTGATGGCAGCCTCCATACCCATGGAGACGGAATCTCTCCCATCGTAAAGATGACAGAAACCCCTTATTAGCTTTGATTTGTAGAGGGAATCCACCACGATCTCCATCCACCTCATCGTGAACATGTCCGTGTAGAATTTTATGAGCTCTGCGGGCTTGGTTTCCATGATGCGGGAAAGGGGCTCACATCGGTGCAAGTGCGAACCCCACAATAAAAAACCAAGGGAATCGATTCTTCGCACTTGTAAATCGCTCTTCCAAGGAGCTAATGAAGCGTGAGTACATTTCCACAGCATCCAAAAAACAGGCCCGCCACTGATCACCAATCGCCTCTAGAAGATCTCGGCTTCGGTACCTTCAACCAATTCACATAGGTTCGATCCAAACTATCAAGCTTTGTTCACCAATCTGGCCTTTGGTCATAGATTCAATACATTAATGTCCTTGCTTCTGATAATTGTAGTTTTCCTGTCCAAAATTACAGAGTTTCACCTCGCAGTTCAAGATCCATCGATTGATGGACAAATTAAAAAATTAAAACAATACAAATACACTCTTTTATTTCCCCTCGACCTAGAAGGGGCCAAGGCCAGGCCCAAGCGGGCTCTGGTAATCTTATTTGTGAAAAACCATGGCATGAGAAAGCAGACCCTCATTTATGTATGTACAGATTCTGTTATTTCTGGTGGGAGATCCTAGTTATAATTATGTCTAGTCAAAATCAACTGTCAAGAAATGTATTGGTATAAATATGTTTGAAAGAATGAGATGCTTAGTGTTGTGGCATTTAATATGGCCAACTATTGTCACAATTTTGAGTTTATGTCGGAATTGGCCATTCCGACAATAGCCTTTATTGACTACCAAATATGATGAAGACATGACAATGAAAATGACATCAACAAATAGTGTTTGGAACAACATCGAATATTAAAGGATGGTAATATTATCCATAAGTAATATGTTTCCATAGCACGTGTGAATGTAAACAAAAATACATTTGGTTGTGTGATTTATGAGGCGCCTACTCACATAGCTTCACATCACATGAAACAAAATTTGATGGAAAAAATCAATTTACCTGATGGATTCAGGCTCTATAAGCTTGCACACCAGTCTTACACCTCGGTTCTGTAATAGTAGCTCGAATCCTAGCAACCACACCACATTATTCTTTAGTTGAATGCACCTCGCCACAATTCTTTAGCCACGCCATTTTTTTGCTCCTCAAAACAGGCTCTCCTGCAACAAATTTTAATGTAGTCGACGTTCAGATACTTTCCAATCTTCTTCAGATCACTGATTTGATATGACCATGGAACTCTCTCATATTCTCTATCATTTCCGAGTAATATGTCCCATTTACATATTTGGCACTATCATTCCAAGTTATTATTATGCTCTTTGTGTCCAACCCACTCAGAATTATGAATGGATTCCATTTAGGAATAGTTACTTTCTCCCTATAAATGCCCGGTTTGAATCAATCACGACAGGCCTCGTGTTATTCACTGGAATTGCATTAATCACTTCCTAGACGATACTGAAAGTACCTTAACCTTTCACCGTGGCCACAATCAACACCAGACCTTTGTTAGATCTCACAACAATACCCTTCATATTTTGGATTGAACTGCACTTCAATTCCATGGAAGATTTCTTCCAATTACCGTTAAATACTAGATGGCATTCAAATATGCTCCCAATGAAGTAGGTACGCTGCATAAACATGGGAAGAGATGAAAATAATAAACAGATAATGAATCCTCTCTAATTGGCCATCGATGAGATTTGCAAGAAAAAGATAGATTGCCAAATCGAATGATTCTAAAATGTTATGTAATGAAAAGAAAAATTGGAGCCTTATTCCGTAAATATCAATGAAGTTGCAAGTTTTGGCCACACAGGTCTGAAGCCATACAGGTTCTCTGCAAGTCTTGGCAGATTCTACTACAAAGCTAAATTTTCTCAATTTCCTCGCCCCCAACGAGAATAAATTTTCACAAGGCACACTTCGCTAGTCCATCACCGTCACACTCCACTCTCCTCTATAGTATGCATGACTTCACACCACCTACATGCAGTGAAATACTGATCAGAGTCTCCATGTGAATTCGACCACCTCCAATTAACACTTCATTTGAGCTATACATAGGCTACCACAGTTGTCTTCTCTCAAGTCCACAAATGCCTGTGCAGATAAACCAACTCTCATTAACGAGCCTCCACAACCACTCCCATATCTGTAGTCACATAGAAACAACAAAGGATGAACAAACAAAAACTAAAAACAATACAAATATACTCTGTTATTTCCTCAACCCACAAGTGGCCAAGGCCCAGGCCCTCACAGGCTCTGATACCAAGAAGAAATTTGATAGTGAAAACTATATTCTCATATTCACATCAAATAAGGTTACATATAAATACGTTTAGTGTTGTCTCAAGATAGGTAGACTATCTTGCACACACAATCACCGGGTTGAGAGAATATCTCAACCACACACCAATCTAGGAACATCTAGATATAACAACCCTAAGGAATATAAACATACTCCTTTACATAGAAAGTCACAATTGAGACAAGTAGAAATTACATTTTCCAACAATATGTGTACCAATATTCTGTGATAATAGTGGGATAAATTCACTCCACATTGTACATTTTGATTTCCTGTTCCCATCCAGAAGGATCTTCTTATTATTTTGCATCCACTGCTTCTGCTTCTAGTCGAAATAGACCGTGGCACTTGATTGTGTGAACTAGTTTGAACTCTAAATCATATTCCTACAAACTGGTCATCCAATTCGCTCCTTTTTCACCCATCTCTTATTGAACAAACAATGATATGATTGATGGGTGCATAACAAAGATAATACAATGTTTTTTCAAAAGGTAGGGCCATAAGTGCTTCACTACCTTATATACTGTGTAAGCTTGTTTGTCAATGGTGGGATAGTTGAGTTGATGGCCTTTATGACTAGCACTCATAAAATATATCAACCACTCATTGCATTGATCATCCTTTTGCATACACACGATGACGAGATAAGTGTTAGAAGCAAAGGTGTAGAACAAAAAATCTTTGGTGAAATCTGGGCTTTATAGAGTAGTGCTTCTGGGATAGCTTTCTTGATAGAGGATAATGCATCCTTCTTTACCATCTCTTGTATTGTATTGAAAATCTGAGCATAATCAGAGATAAACTTTCAAAGGAAGTTGATTTTCCCCAGGAAGGACTACCTAGCTTTGATGTTTGATGGGAAGGGAATATGTGTGATTGTTTTGAACCTCTCAAGGTTGAATTCAATCTAACTTTTTGAAATGATATGGCCCAAGAGATTACCCTTCGACACTACAAAAATAGTCTTCTTGGGATTAAGGGATATCTCGTATTTGTGGCATCACTCAAATTTTTTCTGCAAATGGCGTATGTGGTCGGATCTCTTAGAAAATACCATGACATCATTTAGGTAGACCACCATGATTTATCCAATCAATCCATTGAATGCAATGTCCATGGCATGTTGAAATGTCACACTGACATTAATAAACCCAAATGGCATTCTCTTGAATGCAAACGTATCCCACTTAGTATGAAACATTGCTTTAAGTCTGTCAGGCTCTGAGATTAGAACCTGATTGTATATCGAATACCCATCCAATAGATAAAACATTTATAGCCTCGATACTATTTGCAGTATCTATTAAATAGATGACATGGGGTAATTATCCCTGTCTAAGGTGTGATTTAGAATATGGAAATCAACACATAAGTGGATTTCCCCATACTTCTTCCTTACCAAGGCCAAGTTTGATGCCCAAGTAGCATGTTGCACTTTTTAAATGATCTGAGCATCCAACAACTTCCTTAACTCCTTTTGAATAAAAGGCTCAAGCATAGGATGTACCTTCCACAACTTTTGTTGGAATGGCTTGGCCCCTTATTTGATTGAAATTAAATGATGGATAATCCATGTGTCATAAGTTTTGAGCTCTTCATACGTCCATGTGAAAATATCTCGGTACTTCTTGAATAAGCAGAGAAAAGATTGTCGGTCCTATTGTGTGCAACAAGTATCAAGATTGGCATACTTCAGATCCTTTTATGTTCCCAAATTTATCTTCTCATGCGACAATGTTGAGTTGTGGGTCTTTGCATTAATTGGCCCTTGGAAGCGATTCTGCAAGTCATACAACTTTTCTAATGATACCGTGCCTTTCAGCACGAGGTTTCCTTTGCTTGTGCTAGTTTCATCTTGTATCGTGCTCGTCTTCATCGATTACCGCATCTTTGTATACATTGGTGTTCGGCATAAAATGTAGTATGTGCTGGTCATCATTGAAAACATGTAAATTAGTAATATTACAAGTCATGGATGGCTTATAAAGAATTTCTAAAGAAAACCGTCCCTAAGTGGTGGCAACCTAGCAGTAGCATTTGCCAATGCATCCGCAGTTGCGTTACGCATTCTAGGAAGAAATATAATATTAAAAGATTGGAAATTTGAAATCAAATACCATACCTCTTGTTGGTAAATTTTAAGATGAGGTGACACACAATGTATGGTATCATGTACCTGTCGTGCGATAATTTATGAGTCACCTATTGCTTTAATAAACACAACATGGAGGTCGATGGCTCTTTGTAAACCCAATATGAGTGCTTCATATTCCATAGTGTTGTTCGTGCACTCGAATTCCAAGTGGCTAGAGATCAGATGTTGTCTCTGTCGTGGGTCTATTAAAATGCAACCAACTCCAAAGCTCTCCTGCGCTTTGGAACCATCAAAATACAAAGTCCACATATCATATGTACAAGGGCTACTACATTAGTACTATTATTATTACTACTAGTAACTGTACACACATCATTTTCACTAGTTGGACTAGGAAGGAGCTCCAAATGTGTATCTGGTGGGACTGGGGATGGCTGAGCAAGATAACACCCCAGTTAAGTTTCCAAAAAGAAATTGCCAAAAATTACGTTTGTGAAAGCCATTAGTTCATTTTGCCCATTCAAGAGAGTAAAAATATGTTTCATGTATCTCTCTGAGTTCAATCAGATATGATTATTTATGCCCTTGTGCGGAAGCCATAAAGGTGACCAATTTGTAGCAAAGTAACCTTGTAGCTTGTTGGACCAATATCTACTCAACAATACTCCTTATGCTTTCGGTATGTCCATAATTAATATGTTTATACAATGGTGAACTCAATCATCAGATGATGAAAGGATAAGCACATTTTTGAGTTCACCAACTACATGGACAAGAGTCCTGTCCAACTGAATAATTTGTGCATCGATTTTGTCCCATTTTACGTTGATTTTATTTGCGACAGATAGAGGCATTACATTTACCGATGCACCAGAATCAACTAAGCAATTGTGTACATTATAATTGAAAATTTCAAATGTTAACAAAAATGGAGAGTAGAGAGTATTTACATTGAAAGCTAAAGCATTAAGTACGGACTCCAATGAATTAGAGGACTTATTAGGTTCAAATCTCTTTTGTGAAGAAGCATCATTACATGATATGGGATATCCAAGTGCACATAGGAGCATGTCTCACTGGCTTGCAATCTTTCTTAATTTGAACAATGAGATATTTGCATTTTGCCTTCTTCATTTCATAAAAAATTTTGTAATATAGTGCGAGAGAGCTTGCCGAAGTGTCTCGGGGGTTGGCTTATCTGCTACTTCCAGAGTGATGGACTTACTTTTACTACTTGCGGAAGTGCTTTTTGCTGTGACTTCATTTGCAGACTTGTTCTTAGTATTCTGCGTTGATTTGATGGATGGACTGATCTTCCTCAACAAATGTTCCTTCAATTTCTGCTTTTTCAACTCTTGTGTAGGAGCTGATCCTTAGCTTCTTAAGTTGTATCGAGTGGTATGCTTCTGGGCTGGGTCCGTACAACCCTGGTGAAAATTCCATGTAATAAAAGTAAATAAAGGCAAAATAATAACCACAGATGATGGGACACTTATTCCAAGCTAAATGTTGGGCAAAATCTAGTGATGGGGATCACTTGTGATTATTTATGGCTAAGGAAATTGGCAAAGGCAATGGCTAAGGCTTTGGAAAGGAAAAATGGCATTTTTGCACATTTATTTATGAAAATAATGGAAATTAGGAGAAAAAGGAAGTGAAAGGTCACAGGTTGCATGTGAGGAGGAAAATGAAGAAAATAGAGGCCTCATTCATAAAAAGGCTTCTGAGGATCAGTTGGTAACCTTTTGTGAATTCAGTTTTGGAGCTCCCCCATTGTTCTCTCTCTCTCTCTCTCTCTCTCTCTCTCATACTCTTAGAGACTTAGAGTTTTCTTGGAGCACTCTTGGAGGGTGTGTCATACTTGGATTCTTGGAGCATAAGGCAAAGAAAGAGCAAGAAAGCACAGGGGGGCATCAAGATCAGCAACTACATCAAATTTGCTTTCAAGTACCGAGTTGCATGTATGTTTCCTTCACTAGTTTTGGCATGCATGGCATATGCATGTGGTTTGTTGGTTGCGATCTAACATTGACATGGAGGATGATCAGGATTGACAATGGATTACCTAGCCTTGCCATTTCCTGGATAGCCATCATGATTGTGGGTTTACTTTCATTGTTTATTTTTGGTTGGTTCTCATGTTTCCTTAGCTTGGGTTGAGTTATTAGTCCCATAGCCTTCGTTGGACAAATGCTCTAGAGCCTTGGAACAACTTGGGTTGAGTTACTAGTCCCGTAGCCTTGGTTGGAAAAACGCTTTGGAGCCCATGGTGGGTTGAGTTACTAGTCCTGTATCCTTAGTGTTTTAGAGAATTTGGTATCTACGGATAAATACTAATTCCCTAGATAAGTAGCCATATCTAGGGTTTGATGAGCCCTAAAACATTGATCTGGATGATGGGATTGATGTGCACAAATGGATCTGTAATAGCGCCCCCCTAAAGCATGAAGTCGGAGAAATGCTAATGTCGAATGAAATGCTTTACGATGTGATGAGGAGGTATCGAAGTGGAAGGTGGCTTGCATCAATTACAATACATATATCATGATATTTGATTTTACATGAATTGCTGAGGGAAGGCATCCCCATGCTTAGCTTATAAACTTTCATTACATGTACATAAACAGTCGTCTATAGATATAGACCCATGATCGGAATGACCATCAATGTAAAGTCATTGTACATATGATTTAGTACTCCTGAAATCGCAGCCTGGATGGATGAAACTAGATCTGGGGTCTTCTATCTCATTCAACTGTTCCTTCAAGTACAAGTCTAACCATGTGAATATGTGATCTGAATTCGAACATGGGAAGACACCATCTAATTACCAGCCAATGATGTAAGTTGTTAACAGACGCGAGAGAAATCACCGATAATGATAATGATCCTCAAGGCACTGTAATACATTCTGCATGGTGTGAATGGATGATTTGATGTCGAACACCATACAAATTCTTTCGGTCGAAGGCCATTGATGTCAACCTATCACGGGAAGCGAGAAACCTGCCATTGATGCATGCAAGCCTCAAGGTACTGGAAGGGTGTTTCTAAGCCAACTTCTTGGATAATGTGCT
This sequence comes from Pinus taeda, assembly GCA_000404065.3. Lineage (NCBI taxonomy): Eukaryota > Viridiplantae > Streptophyta > Pinopsida > Pinales > Pinaceae > Pinus > Pinus taeda. The sequence continues at coordinate 109,899 of APFE031124774.1, forward strand.
GATGTTAACAAGAAGTGACTCATCGCAGGAGGGCCTTGATGTATCCCACATCAACGAAATGAAACGAGAGTAGTGATTTTGGAGATGGAATTTGACTGACGACACAAGGTTCATGAATGGTGATCATGGAAATGAAGGCTTATGGTATTGTAAAGGATGAATTTTGACTGAATGACTTCTCTTAAACATGTTGGTGACACTAAAATGAATTGCTAGCATTGACCCAAAACAAAGTGATGGATGGTATGATAGACCAACAATATGATAACCATCAAGCTAATAACCCAACCCAAATAGTCACGATGATAGACTGAAAGTGTCATGTTCAAGAGTGACCTGCTACCACAAAGTGGTTTTCCCCTTTTTCCCATTTCCCCTGGTGATTGTTGACCAGTACCTCTTTATTTTTATCAAGATTGAGGAGGATAACATATGCTTGTTGTATAATTCCACCCTTCGGGGTGAATCCATCGCTATGTGATGTTTTAACGAGTCTAGTGAAGGTGAAACTCGGTCTTGTCTAGGTGGACAAGTTTGTCGCTATTTGATGTTTTAACGAGTTTAACGACAAAGATAACTCAATACTTTTCATGTTTAGAGATTTTGAAAATCGACAAAAAGAAAACTCAACAGTTATTTTTCATTGATTTGTTTCTCAAGCTTGAAAAAGCGTAAAACAATACGAGAGAGAACCTATTGACCATATTCGGTCAACGTATTCCTTTTTCGTAAATAATATATCTCAGTCTGGAAAAGGGTTAAACTTATACTGAGTAGATGTCGTTTCCAATTCGTTAACGAGCTGAAAAGGACAAGCGCTTGGCAATCTTTTCATATTTCGAGAGTCTGAAAAGAGCTTAAAGAGGACTCTATTTTGAGGAACGAGTGGTGTCTAAGGTAGCAACTAGTTTTGGTGATGTTGGAACTTCTCAAAACATGTTGATTTATGTGAAGAGGTTGGCTAATAAGACCATTCATTGCAATTGTTCCTCAAAAAAGGTAAAACAACCAAGTGAAAGCGTATGATTGGCCAAAGGGATGGTAGCGATGGGATGAAAAAAACCAAGGCTCATCTGACGAAAGAGGCTGATAGAATGGCAATCATGAGGGTTAAAAATGGAAATGGGTTCATTTTTTACATAAGCTTTAACCATAGGGACCTATGCTTGGATTCAGTTTCATGTTTACACAAGCTTGAAATGAAAAACTATGCTTGGATTCTGTTTCATTTTTTCACAAGCTTAAAACGAAGAACTATGCTTAAATTCAGTTTCATTTTTACACAAGCTTGAAATGAAAAACTATGCTTGAGATTATTTTACATGCCCCCAACATGATGAAAGGGAAAGTCTCCTGTAACCAGATGGAAGTCACTGCAGTGAAGCAGGATGGTTATCCAACACCTTTTTGGCTTCGTCTAGATAGGGACAAAGGTGAATGGGGTGATTCTCGTCACATAACCTACAAGGGAACTTAACTTTACCATTAGGTGCATGCCCCCAAGCTTCATTACATTCACCTAAGTAGACTACTCGTGGCTATTAGGTGGATGGAATGAAGGTTCTTTTACGAGATCAAGTGAAAGACTCGATTGGGATTTTAGGAGATCTAATCAAAGACTCAACTTGGAACTTTGCTCCAGGGGACCTTGTTTCATTTTTTAATGAGCTTGACACAAGGCAAGGAACTCTACTTAGATTCCTTGTTTCATTTTTTAACGAGGTTGACATAAGACCAAGAACTATCCTCATATCCTTGGTTTCATTTTTTAACGAGGTTGACACAAGACAAGGAATTATCCTCATATCCTTGGTTTCATTTTTTAACGAGGTTGGCAGAAGACAAGGAACTATCCTCATGTGACCTATTTCATTTTTTAATGAGGTTGACATAGTAAAAGAACTATCCTCATTGGCTTGTTTCATTTTTTAACGAGGTTGACACAGTAAAAGAACTATCCTCATATCCTTGGTTTCATTTTTTAAAGAAGTTGACACAAGACAAGGAACTATCCTCATGACCTTGGTTTCATTTTTTAACGAGGTTGACACAAGAGAAGGAACTATCCTCATATTCCTTGTTTCAATTTTTAATGAGGTTGACATAAGACCAGGAACTATCCTCATATTCCTTGTTTCATTTTTAATGAGGTTGACACAAGGCCAGGAACTATCCTCACATTCCTTGTGTTCACAGTCCATAAGAGGTCATGACTTCCAAGAGGTTCTCATCAGATGGGAGAACAATGCTCTGAAAGGGATCCATAGCAAGGAATCTGAGATTTGGTTCTAATGCCCCCAGTACATAATGTACAATATCACTGAATTGATTGTTAGTTGATGTAGGCATGGAACAGGTTGCCACATAATTAACTCATGGTGGGGATGATACCATTGGTACAAAAGGACCATTTAGGGAAGATGGTTGACTGGAAGCCATATTTGGACTAGGAAATGAAAGCTGGTCAAGGGTGACAATTTTGCCTTCATGCAGGAAACGAATCACTTGAAAGAGTGTTGAAACAATAGCTCCCATGTCATAAACATAGTCGAGCCCAAGAAGCAAGTTGTAATCTAAAGGGCCTGGACTACCATCACATTGAGATAAACAATTTTTCCTCCCAAATTAATTGGTAACTGAGGAAGGATCCCTAATGGTTGACTGGTTCCTCTGTTAAAATCCAACAGATTCTGGGTAACATGCACAAGCGGCAACCAACCGAGTGCTTGCCAAGCAGTGGAGGAAAGGATACTCACAGATGCACCTTCATCTATAATAGTACCAGATACAATCATATTACAAACATGTACTATGATCTGGAAAGGCACATAAGAAGGAAGACAAAACCTGCCAGTCGATTCCAATCAAAGGAAGTTCCCAGACTACTTGGAGGGGGTACTGAAAGAACGGGAGAATTACCCCCTTGAGTTACTAGAAAGGGGGGATTTTCCTCTTGTTTTGATGGAACAAGAGGGTTTCCTCCAAGCTCATTTGAATTTGAAGAAACAAAAAGAACTTGAGTGGTATCATACTCACTCTCTTTGGGAAAGGTACGATTAATTGAAGGTGAAATTGGGTCAACTGTTTCCTCGACCTGTTGATTTGGGTCAGGTATAGACTCATAGGATTCACTTTTAGAGAGAGTGGGTTTGACCGATGGTTGATTTGAGTCAGTCAATTCATCAACTAGTGAAGGATTAAGGGAGAGTCTCCTGTAACTAGATGGAAGTCGTTGTGGAGAAGCACGACAGTTATCCAACACTTTTTTGGCTTCATCCAGATAGGGACAAAGGTGAATGGGGTGATTCCCTTCACATAACCTATAGGGAAACTTAACTTTACCCTTCTTTCCATGAACTTTACTACTACTAGTTGATGGCGTGTCACCAACATGATCTTGAGAAGTTAATGACACAAGATGATGTGAACAGGAAGACCATTCTTCTAAGATCTGAGGAATACAAGAACAATTTCGAAGAAGATGGTCTCCCGCACAAAGCTTGCATGGATATTGAACTTTGTGAGGCTTGACGGACAGTTTCTCATCAGATGTTGCATTCAAAGCAATGGTTGCTTGGTTGCCCCTCTACTGAATTTGCTTCTTCTTCTTCTTCTTCTCCCCTTTCTTCTTCTTCTTTGCCACCTGGTTACTAATACCAATACTTTCACCAGGCGAAGAGGAAGAAGGGGAGGAAGAAACAACCAAGGAAGATGGCAAAGGGTCAACTTTAGGATCAACTAGAGGTTGATTTTTTCCAGTTAGAGGAGTTCTTGATTGCAGAGAAATCACGACATTTTGAACCAAGGAGGTTGAAAACAACCATACTGGCAAGCCAATGGTAATTCCCAATAGGGATAACGTAGCCATATAAGTAGCACCAATATTTCTGAAAGGAGGAAAAGGACTAGGATTCCCACCAAAAGGAATTCCCTAATCAGTGGAATTCAGATTTGTCGCCATATGTTTCAACCTAAGATCAACTGAGGAGTGAGCGTCGAGGATGTTATCCGCGGTCAATTAATTTTATTTTAATCAAAGTAACATAACAAAGAAAATGGATAATCTAGGCAAAAGGTTTACCAAGCAACTGTGAACTGCAGAATACCTCCTGGTAAACTGAGAAGTACAGGCACGCAATCTCCCTGAATGTTGTGTTCGGTGTATCACAGTGTACAAGGTAGTCGACTTGGTTACCTAAGGATGGATAACAACCTAGTGTTGTCCTCCCATATATACTCGAAATTACGTGGAGGCCCAATCCGTATAAGCGTTGTCTAATGCAAAACCACACAGTGAGAGCATTCTCATATACTTTACGTATTGTAACACTGCCCTATATACCCGAAGGTACGTGGACGAGCTATGATATACTCACATACGTGGAATGAGGTATCACACTCGGGATGTATTGCAGACGAGTTAGTGACAACTAATTTATTTTACGATGCCGAAACACATCTCTAGACTAGACCTCTAAATGTTTTTCGTTAGGTGACAATGCTAAGTTGATATTCTTTAGAATTTGCCTTTCAAGGTTCACCACGTGATGTATGTTTGCAATTCCTAAAATGCAACTAATATGATAAGCATTATTCTCGGCCGAGAAGGAAAAAGGCGGGAGCAAGCGGTGACGGTTCAGAGGATAGCAGAGACGGTTGCTGATGGAGGGCGGCAAAGGAGGGAGCTCGACTCCCTCCTACAAGGACGCGGTTTCCAACAAAGGCAAAACAACGGAATGCAACAACAAAGGCATGGCTGGGGAAAAAAACAGAGACAATGCTAAGGGGATAGAGGGGACTAAGACCAAGGAAAACAACAACATAAAGGATAAGGAGGAAGAAGACAAAAATCATGGTTCACGAGAACACAGGCAAAAGGGACCTTGCAAGCCTAAAGTGGCAATCACTCCCAGAGTAATATTAAATGACCCTGCTCTGTAAGCGCACAGAGAACACATGGGGAACTATGCCATTATTTGTAAATTCACGGGACTATGTCCCACTGAAAAAGCTTTGCAAATGTGGATCAAGTATCACTAGAAGCCTAAAGGAAGCATTGACCTACATCTTGGGTCAAAAGGATTCTTCACAGTGGTGTTCAAACATTGAAGACAAAGACAAAATATTCGAAGGAGGACCCTGCTTTTATGCAGTGGTTGGTCTCTATATGAGGCCTTGGATGACGAACTTCGTCCCAGAGCTGGAGACCTTCACCTCGGTTCCAATATGGGTAAGGCTATATTCTCTACCTCTTGATTATTGGCAAACGGAATCACTAACAACTATTGGTAATAAACTAGGACGTTTTGTCAAAGTTTCTAAAGCCACAAGAAGAAGGAAATACACTTCCTTTGCAAGAATATGTGTAGAAATGGATCTATCAGAAGCTCTTTTGGATGAAGTTATTCTGGAAGTTTATGATGAGGAGTGGGTTCAGATCATGGACTGCGAGCATATCCCATTCAGATGTTGTAGATGCCATGAACATGGACATCTATTTAGAGATTTCCCTCTCGGTAAAGTAGACAACAAAGAATACCTCAATACTTCGAAGGATACAGAAAGCTTTCAGAAAGTGACAGGCAGAAGTAAAGGGGGGAAAAGGGAAATGAAGCAACAACAGAACGAAAGGCAGAAGGGCAGTCAGAATAGGTTTCAAGTGTTGGATGAGAATGAGGATAACACAAAGGATGATCACTCTTAGGAGAAAGATCCTAATGAAAAAGAAATGGAAAAAAACAGAAAACAATCTCAAGACATGGTACATCAAAATGAGACTGTTATGATTGAGACAAAAATGGAGATGGACCAGGAAATGACCCAAAGTGACCTAGATCTGGAAGATCATGAACTACAAGAAATTTTAGACAAGGAAAACTTGGATCTGGAAGGATTCTTGAGGCAAGGATCCAAGGAAGGTATAGAATCAATACCTCCAGAAGAATGCTCTAGAATACAACAGTTATTTTTATGGAAAACCCAAGAAAAAGGATTGGATAAAGGTAAAAGTATTCACAAGCAGGAACATAGAGGGGTGAAAACTATGAAATCAACTCCAGGATTAGCAACTAGAAATCCAAGAAAGAAGAGAGGCAGGAAAAAGCAAAATGAGCTCTTGATGGAGTGTGCAAAGCTAATGATAGATTCGGGTAAGATGAAAGACCTAACCAATTACTCTTTCACAAATCTTTAATTATGAAGTTCATATCTTGGAATATTAGAGGTCTAGGCAGTAAAAGAAAACAAAGAATGTTAAGTCACAAACTGAAACTAGCAACACCAGATATCATCTTTATTCAGGAAACAAAATGTTCCATTCAAAAGTTAAAGCAGATCCATATCAAATGGATGAACAGTTTTGAGTTTACTTGAAGTGAAAGTAGAAAACACAGCAGGAGGCATCCTCACTCTATGGAACCCCCAAAGAGTTAGTATTTTGGATGTGGAAGCATCAAGAAATTATCTATCTGTAATTATTCAACCAGTGGGAGTTATGGACACTTTCCTCGCCACAAATGTCTATGAGACACAAAGAATAGATGAAAAACTAAGACTATTAAACTCCTTAGCACAACTCAAGAACAGACATGAAGGAATACCTTGGGTCTTGGGAGGAGACTTTAATATGATTAAATCACTTTCAGAAAAAAAGAAGAAGGAGGCACCATATTGCTGAATAAGGACTCAGAACTGTTCCAAACCTTTACTAATAACATGAATCTAGTTGACTCAGCAACACATAATGGCCTTTATACTTGGAACAATAAAAGAGGAGGTGAGGCTCAGGTCACCTCCAAGTTAGATAGATTTTTGATCTCAGAGGAGCTTATGCTAGCAAATAGAGAAATAACAGCTAATGTTCTTCCTTTTGGAGGTTCTGATCACTGGCCGATACAATTAGAACTCGAGGGGTTTGATTCTCCCAAGAACCGGCCCTTCAGGTTTGAGAATGTCTGGCTCTCCCACCTAGATTTCATTAATAACATTGAAAAATGGTGGGCAAAAGATCTGCAGATCCAGGGCACGAATATGTTCATCCTACACAAAAGACTTCAGCGTATTAAATTCAGACTCAAAGAATGGAACAAGGAGGTTTTTGGCAACTTTTTTGTGGAGAAAAAGACAGTGGAAGCCAAACTACAAGAACTCAACCAAGCATTGATCACAATGGGTTTTGATAAGGACAAAATTCAACAAGCTGATAAATACCATCAAGAATGGGAGAATTTATGCAAACAAGAGGAAATCTTTTGGAGACAAAATTTTCGAATTCAATGGCTCAAAGAAGGGGATCGTAATACAATTTTTTTTCATAGATCCACCATAGCCAATAGGGCTCACAACAGAATCTCTGCGATTTTGAATGACAAAGGGCAGCTACAGACCTCTCACAAGAATATCGAAGAAGTGTTGGTTCAACATTTTAGAAGTATCACTAAGGAGAATAATCCAGACAGGGAGCAATGCATCAGAGAAATTGCAAAAAACATCCTTAAGCTGGTGACTAGAGAGGATAATTTCAACCTGAACAAACCGGTCACTGAAGAGGAAGTCAACGAGAATATCAAGGACATGCAGAATGACAAAGCTCTAGGTCCAGATGGTTTCAATGTGGATTTTTTTAAGGCCTACTAGAACATTGTCAAGCAAGACATCCTAAATGTTGTGGAGGATTCCAGAAGAAATAGGATTATTCTGAAAGCCTTTAACACCTCCTTCATCTCCCTGATCCCTAAACAGGATTCAGCCTTGACTGCTGATAAGTTTAGACCCATTGCCTTATGTAATGTGGTTTACAAGATTATATCCAAGGTATTGGCTAGCAGACTCAAACCTCTTCTTCCTTCTTTAATCTCGGGTGAACAATCTAGTTATGTGGAAGGCAGACAAATTCTTAATAATATCATTCTAGCACACGAGATAGTCCATAGACTAACCAGTAAAAAGCAGGCCGGTATGATCATGCAATTAGATATTGTCAAAGCTTATGACATAGTCAACTAGAGCTACATCAAGAGGATCCTAGTTGCTTTTGGGTTTGATCATAACTGGACCAGATGGGTTATGGCTCTCATAACTTCTTCCAGCTTTTCTATTTTGGTGAATGGATCTCCCTCAACTATCTTCACTCCTTCTAGAGGTCTTAGATAGGGTGATCCACTCTCTCCCTTTATTTTTATCCTCAAGATGGAAGGATTGGGAAGAGCCATTAAGCAGGCTAAAAACTTGGGAAAAATTAAGGGACTTCAATTAACCGAGAATGGCCAGACAATGACTCATCAACAATTTGTGGATGACACAATGCAACATGGAATTCCTACTGTCAAAGAAGCTTCAGAGTACAAACAAATCCTGAATAAATTTGCCTTGGCCACAGGTATGGAAGTAAATCTCTCCAAATCAAAGATTTTTTTCTTAAATACTAACATTGCAATTCAAAGAAATATCTCAAGAATTCTGGGCTTCCAAAGGGATTCCCTCCTTCAAAGTATTTAGGAATTCCCCTTACAGACAGACCACTGCACAAGAGCATTTGGGAACCGGTACTCAATAAGATGCAAGATAAAGTTAAAAAATGGACCGTCAGATCATTGAACCTAGCTGGCAGGCTGATTCTAACAAAGGCGGTCCTACAGTCAATCCCGGTGTTCTTTTTATCAGCTCTCCCAGGCCCCAAAGGGGTCTTATAGCAATTCAGGAATATCCAGAGAGACTTCCTCTCGGCCAAGGAAGAGACAAGGAAGAAATGGGCACTTGTTTCTTGGGACAAAATCTGCAAACCTAAGAGTCACAGGGGACTAGGTTTAGATGATCAGGAAATCGTAAGTAATGTACTAGGAGCCAAACTCTGGTGGAGATGGGTTAAAGAACCAGAAGCTGAATGGGCTAAGACCTGGAAAGAAAAATATGCAAGCTCTTGGCAAACTAATGATCTTATTAGAATGTCTGGAAACATAAAGGGCTCTTATATCTGCAATAAAGCCTGGGAAAATAGATGCCTAGTACAAGACCATAGTTTCTGGGAAATCAGAGCAGGGGATCTTGCTCTCTTTTGGGAGGACAAATGGCAACAAGAACCAATGCTGCTAAAAGAAGACTATAAAGACCTCAAGCAAGAAACAGATTCCTAGGGACTAACCAGAGTTAAAGATTTCTTGAATCCTCCTTATAGCTCCAAAAAATGGAGGAATTGGAGAAGCATAGACTGTAGTGATGACAGTCCCCTAAAAATAAAAGCTGAGGAAATTATGAACATATTAAAACAAAGGAAAACCTTGGTAACAGAGGGGAAGGATCAGTTAAGATGGGACCTCAATAAAGAAGGCTCCTTTAATCTTAAGGAAGCTAAGAATATTCTCCTGAACCTGGATTCCAGCACTGCAACGAATTCTTGGCAACAACTCTGGAGCCAACAAGGGTGGATGAAGATCAAGCTATTCATGTGGTTAGTTCACCATAAGAAAACCTTAACTTGGGACAACATTAGGAAAAAAGGGATTATTGGGCCCTCTAGATGTCAGTTATGTGAAGCTCAAGAGGAAACAATGGAGCATATTCTTAATAGTTGCACTTTTACCACCTGGTTGTGGGACTCTTTTGCAACCATTTTTCAACAGATAGATCGAGATAAAGAAAGCATCACAAATACTCTGATCAAGTGGAGAAGGAACTTTTCAGAGAATGAGATTCTCAAGCTGGCCTGGGCCTTCACACCTAGCTTCATCATCTGAAATGTTTGGAAAGAAAGGAATAAAAGAATTTTCAAGGATGAAAAATCCAGTCCTCTTCGCCTGTTGGATCTGATCTTGAAGCAAATTAGAGAGACAGTGGGTACAATTGTTCGCAATTTTCCCAAAGACTCGCCCACTATAAAGGAGATGAGAACCCTCAAGAAACTGGGAATGCAAGAGACCATTATCAATGGACTCAGAAGAAAAGAAGGAACTTTGGGAAAGGAAAAGGATTTCTGGCAGCCTCCGCCGAAAGGCTACCTGAAATGCAATATAGATGGGGCTTCAAAAGGCAACCCTGGAATAGTTGGTTATGAAGGGGTGTTAGGAGATGAAGAGGGAAATATAAGCTTCATTTTCCACTACCACCTAGGTAAAGCCACAAATAACATGGCTAAATTAATGGCCTTGGAGCAATTCCTGGAACTACTGAATCAAAATCATAGCTCAAATGTCATCATAGAGGCAGATTCAGAAATCTCTATAAAAGTTTTTAGAAGAATAAGTTGTGGAGCAACGCTGGAGAAGGTCTCAAAACATTGGAGACTAGTACAAGTGTATCAAAGAATACAAAAACATCTCCTGAGTCTAAGAACTGTTAGTTTTAGACATGTTAGACGAGAAGCCAACAAACTAGCAGATACTCTTGCCAATCAAGGAGTGTTTAATACAGAAAACAGATTTGAGATGAAATGGAAGGAAATGTCTCTAGGAAGAGTAAAAGCTCTTTGTGAGGAACAAGTGGTTGAAAATAGATAACTTTTCAAATGTTGGGCCCGAAGGAAAGAAACTGTATGATGATATCTAATCAAGTTTGATCACAGTTCTCGAGGAGGCTATGGGAAGACGGACGGGTTCAAAGTTGTCTTGTTTCTCCCTGGTGGAAAGTGACCAGGCCCCTTCCGCTTCAGATTGCACAACAGGTTCTTTCCACAGGCAACAGAGGTCTCTGTTGCTTGTTCTATGAAGGGAGTGTCCGGACTAAGGCGGTTCTTATTTCCCGACGAAGACGATTCCCTGTCATTCCTCTTCTCGGTCAGAAAACCAGGATAAAGCAGTGTACGGGAGATCGCGCACATTTGGGATGGTAAGTGGTTTAGTTTTTTTGGATGCGATACCATTAGATGATCACCACGTGGCCAAAGTGGGGTGATGAAACCACCCTCCATCGCGAGTTAAGTTTCGCTCATTTTAGGTGGTGCGATACTTCGGGGTGCCGTCCGATTTCATGGGTTGTGTTAACCGTCAGATCTGTTGGGATTTTTGGTGGGGCCATGAGTATTGACAGGCTTATCGCATGAGTGACGTGGGTGTTTGTAAGCATTAGATTAGGCTTTTGTTTTGTATGGTTCATCCTAAAGTATGTTGTGAAAGATTTTGCTGTCGGTTGTAGCGGGGTGAAGCTTTTCTTTAGCATCATGCGCTTGGTTTCCCTGTCGCCTCTTGGAGTTCAGGGTGTTTGTATATTCTGTAAATTTATTCTCGATATAATGAAATAGAAGGAACTACTCTTGCTTTAGCAAAAAAAAGATAAGCATTATTCTCATTCAATTGAACAATGAAAACCTTAGCTAGTAGGGATAGAGCAACCAGATCTTTGACAAAGAGCAAAGAGCACAATCTAATGCAATTTCCCTACACTATTCCAATGAGCACACACAAAATTTTTCAATGCAACATGCATGTATTTATTTTCGATTGCCTTAATGTGAATATGAACAAAAGGAAATATGCACATACAATCAATCAATCTTTCATAAGAACAAAGACTTTTACGACAGTTCTGGTTCGAAGGAAAATAAGACTTTACGACACTTTCTTTTGAATGAAGATTAATCAACTATATTCTAACTTTGACTATAGACCAATAATGACAAAGAAAACATTTAAAGAAACATTAATCAATCAAATAAAAGTAGGGCTAGACAAGGAGATAGAAGCTTGTTCTCTGAGACATAACAATCATTGATCAATTAGCAAATAAACAAACAGAGAAAAGTTGGCAAAAACACTTTCCAAAGGTGGGAAACTGACCCTAGGAGGATCAGCACAGCCCTGAATGGGAGACAGTGTGCTTCAGAGCATTGTCCCTAAGCTAGGGGTGCTCTGTCACACATTGTGTCCCTCACAAGCCTGCGCTGGTGATAGTGAGCCATTTCAAGAGGTAATTTGACACAGTTTTGACCAATTTTTTAATGGAAAGAGCTAAATTACAATCAATGAAAACAAGTAGGGTCTGTAAGGATGTCCTAGGAGGTGGATAAGCTACTAGGAAAGAGGATCTTCCCCACTATGGTCGCCAATTTGTTTTGGAGAATTTGATATCTCCAGATAAATACTAATTTCCCTAGATAAGTAGCCATATCTAGAACAACAGTTTAAAGTGTTTTAGTCTTTTCCTATAAGCAATAGATAAGATGAGAAGATGAGAAGACCTACTTGTAGTTCCGCTTTCCTCTCGTCTCCTTTGTATCGATCTTGTCGCTCCTTCCCGTACTTAATACGCTTGAGAAGTACCTATAAACACAACAGAAAACAAAGAATCGATCAAAGCAAAAGATCTATTTAATATAAGTGAATGGAATGAGATACATTTCACACATATAAGCATTATAAAACAATACAAACATATGGGAGAAAGGTTCAAACACTTTATTGAATATAAGAAGGAATTACAACCATTTGTGTCTGATTCAAAGCCATTCCTGCAACTTGGATCCCATCCACATCACATCAAAAGCATGAGAAACTTGTAGCATTACAATACTTGCTTCAAAGCCAAATCTCATAGCAACATTATCTCCTTAAAATTCAACATAGTCCAATGCTTGATCACTTAGATGAGTGGTCAATTTATATGAAGATGAAGGAGGTTTTGTCATAAATAGTGGCATTGAATGGCCTTCCATACTTAGAATTAGTTCCATGGAGGAAGGGATGAGAGGATAGGATGCACCTTAACTCATTCCTCATCCATTTTCGAGCTCATAGGAGTTGATAAGTGAGGGAACCTTCTAGACGACTCCAAAAGATAAGAATATTCCCCAAACCCTATGTGAATTTCGCTCAATCTTGCCCAACGCAGGTGAAAGGAAGCCTAAGTGCTCTGCAGAGCACCCTGGCATGGACTTAACTGCTCTACAGCGCACCCTTACATGGGCCTACCTGTGTTGGCCCCTTTAGAGGCTATTTCTAGATGTCTTCAAGTCATGAAATTGTCTGGGAAGGAGGCATTCAAAGGGGTGACTTGTTTAAGGCATGTAGCAACAGAGATTAGGGTTTGATGAGCCTTAAAAAAATGATCTAGATGATGGGATTGATGTGCCCAAATGGATAAGTAGCCATATCTAGAACAACATTTTAAAGTGTTTTAGTTTTTTCTTATAAGCAATAGATAAGATGAGAAGATGAGAAGACCTACTTGTAGTTCCACTTTCCTTTCATCTCCTTTGTATCAATCCTGTCACTCCTTCCTGTACTTAATGTGCTTGAGAAGTACCTGTAAACACAACATAAAACAAAGAATCGATCAAAGCAAAAGATCTATTGAATATAAGTGAATGGAATCAAATTCATTTCACACATATAAGCTTTATAAAACAATACAAACATAGGGGAGAAAGGTTCAAACACTTTATTGAATAGAAGAAGGAATTACAACCATTTGTGTTTGATTCAAAGCCATTCCTCCAGCTTGGATCCCATCCACATCACATCAAAAGCATGACAAACTTGTAGCATTACCATACTTGCTTCAAAGCCAAATCTCATAGTCCAACACCTGATCACTTAGATGAGTGGTCAATTTACATGAAGATGAAGGAGGTTTTGTCATAAATGGTGGCATTGAATGGCCTTCCATACTTAGAATTAGTTCCATGGAGGAAGGGATGAGAGGATATGATGCACTTTAACTCATTCCTCATCCATTTTCGAGCTCATAGGAGTTGATAAGTGAGGGAACCTTCTAGATGACTCCAAAAGATAAGAATATTCCCCAAACCCTATGTGAACTTCTCTCAATCTCACCCAGCGTAGGTGAAAGGAAGCCTAAGTGCTCTGCAGAGCACCCTGGCATGGACTTAACTGCTCTGTAGTGCACCCTTACATGGGCCTACCTACGCTGGTCCCATTAGAGGGTATTTCTGGATGTCTTCAAGTCATGAAATTGTTTGGGAAGGAGGCATTCAAAGGGGTGACTTGTTTAGGGCATGTAGCAACTGAAATTAGGGTTTGATGAGCCCTAAAACATTGATTTGGATGATGGGATTGATGTGCCCAAATGGATCTGTAACACTTGGTTGGACAAAATATTTGGAGCTCGGTAAAAGTTGTGGTTTGAGTTACTAGTCTTGGAGCCTTGGTTCGACAAACACTCTAGAGCCCTGGATGGCTGGGATGGAGATTCATCTGATGGTGGTTTTGGTGATGTCTGACCTTGAGGTGGAACCATTATTTTATGGGTTGAGGTGGATGGCCTCTAGAAGCCTTGGATGGTTTTTCATTGATGTGTTCTATGAGATCCCACATTCATGCTTGGAATATGGTACGTGGGTGAGTGGTTGAAGAGAGATTTGGCTAGCCATTCTACAGTCGCATGGAACATGGAAGTCCCATCCTAGGTTTGGATTTTGCATCATTAATGAAGTGTTATTTCTCCTTGTATTTCTATGAGCATTTTGATGGATTATGCGTTCTATATGGTTGTACTTTCATGTGTATTTCTGCTGCTATTATTTTGGTTATGTAGGTGTTTTATGACAACAACTATGTATGGATTTCATCGCATTTCTACTTGTAATTGAATGATCAATGTATCTATGACCTAATGGATGGAATGACAACTGATGTGTTGAGGCATCAATGGTTCTTAGCGATTCTTAGCTAAGTATGAGACCCCTATGCTCAAAATTGTTATTTACACTTGTATATTACATATTCCTGATATGTTTAAAGAAATTCCTGTCATGGCTAGTAGGGGTCCAGTCAAGGTCTTGAACAAGCATTTGCTTTAGTATTGTCATTTCCATGTTATTTTACTAATCTGAAGAGATGGTTCAATTTTGGGCAGTGCCCTGGGTTTTGGGCATGAAAAAGTGGCTCATATCCCGGATTCACTGGTATAGTACTGACAAATTTAGTCTTTGGTCGTTGGCAAGCAAGCCTATGAGAGCGACTTTGGATTTCTAGTCGTCTTCATGCCTATAGCATGAGAGCGACTGAGGCTTAAGTTATCCAAAAGTTCAGTGGGACTCAAGGGAAAGTTGTATAAAGTATAGGATTGGTTCCTGAGGGTCTTGTAGCTAATGTTGAATGTCTGTATGGCGTGTTTCTGTCGGTTCCACTTCCTTAACATGACTTAGGAGGTCGAATCATATCATAGTGGCCTCTCGTCGCATGTTTACCCCGACTGGTCGGTTGCTTGGCTAGATGTGGGAGGAGGGTGTTACAGAGTGGTATCAGACCATGATTCACCCCTCGAACTAGATGGGCTATGTGTTGGTCATGTATGCATGTCAGTTGCATGTGTGTCTCTCACACTTGCATTTCATGTGCTTGTTGCATTTGCATGGTGTTGTTCATGGTTGTAGTGATGTCGTCATGTGAAACTTGAGGTTGTTGTGGTGGAATGCAATGTCGTGAGCGTATGACTGGTTACATGTCAATTTATGTCACTTATATGTATCATTATAGTATGCTTGGTTACATTCTTGCATGATTGGTTACATTCTTGTATGCGTGGTTGCATGTATCATTCTTGCAAGTTTGATTTCAAGTATTGTTCATTCATGCTTGATCATATGTGTTTATGCATATGTGTGGATGGTTATGCATCGCTTATGCATGTTCATGGTTGCATGTGGTCAAGTGTATGGTGACATAATGATGGTGGTTGTTGTGCATGAGGCCATGGTGTGTGTTGTTGTTGAGGTCATGCATTGATGACTAGACCCTAGCTAGAATGACGATTGCATGGTCATATGCTTATGTATTAATTTCTATATGTTGTCATGATTTTGTTATACATGTATCACATTGATTTGTTGATCTTGCAGACAAGGTATACTCCCTGAATATACTAAGGTACGTTGGTTTGTTATGAATTGGTCTATCTGACATAGTATGCCCTGCAAGAAATAGATCAAATGGCTAGAAATATGGTAGACTACATAGAATCTCCCTATGAATTAGATGAGCAGCATGGTGTGGGGCACTCTTTTGATTTGGCGGACACATTAAGTAGCTTAAAAGAAAAAATAAGGAGTTTTAAGGCAAATAATGATAGAATCATACAGGCACAGGAAAAGGTAGTAGAGGTAAATGCAGTCATACTTCAAAGTTTGTCAGATTTGCAGTGAGAGGGACCATGTTGGATCAACTATGAGCAGGAAGACGGAACTAATGGGGGCATATGGCGGTAGGTTGCATGGTGGTCACAGGTAGGATAGTGATGACATAGTCAGAGTGGCAGCATGCTCGATACTCTAGATAAGAGAAGGGATGGCCACATGTACCATTCTAGTTCTGGTTTCGACAAGCATGATGATCGATATCATTATCATCCTTACAGGAGGAGTGATAAGGGGTATTTTCCAAATGAGTTTAAGAAATCAAAGGCACCTACTTTTGATGGAGAGGTAAAGAAATTGCAAGATGCAGAGGCATGGTTGCTAGGCATGAAGAAGTTATTCAAGTTACATGACTATTCAAAGAACATGAAGGCTAGATTGGCTACATTCAGTCTCAAAGGTAAAGCAAACATCTGGTGGGAAGATGTGAAGAATGTCAGAGGTATACGTGAGGAATGTTTGACTTGAAATGAGTTTGAGTGGCTATTCAAGAAGAAGTATTTGTCGGAAAGATACTTTGATGATAGAACAAAATATTTTTATGAGCTAAAGATGGGATCCATGACAAATGAGGAGTACAATAGCAAGTTCTTGGAGTTGCTGAGGTATGTGCCTTACCTGAAGGAGGAGAAGGCCAAGATTCAAAGATTCATTAGTGGGTTATTGATGGCATTTAAAGATAGGATTGAGTTTGATGAGCCTAGATCATTAGAAGAAGCCATCCAAAAGCTGAAGCATTGGTATGAACAATCGAAGCGCAGGACTGTGACTAAGCCAGATTAGAGAGGTAATGTAAATAATAAAGGAAAATGGGACAAGAAGCGAGTAATTTTATAGGATTCAGGTAACAAGGAAAATGTTGCACCACCTAAGAGGTTTAATGCATTAGATAGAGGACAGGGACACATATTTGAGGAGTAGAATAAGGAGTCCCTGCAATGTTAAACTTGTGGAGGAGATCATCGCATGAGGGATAGCCCACAATACCAAAATGGTAGGCCTAAGATATTCAGTGTGTAGGAGGCACAAATTGTTGGAGATGTTTGTTAAAGTATTCCATGTATCTATGCAGCATTGGATAACAAACAGGCAAATCATCAGGCATCTATCATTAAGATGGGCGGTAATCTTTGTGATCAAGTTATTTCTATTTTTATTGACCCTAGATCTAATTATAGCTATGTTAGTCCTGACTTGGTGAATAAGAGTGGTTTGAGTAAGGAATTGCATGTAGAGTCTTGGTTAGTGCAGTTGGCTACATTACGAAGAAGAGAGTTCATCATTGGGTGAGAGCTTGTGCATTTGATTTGAATGGTATGCCTATCGCAACACATTTGAATGTATTACCGTTGGGTTCGTACAATATGTTGTTGGGCATGGATTGGTTATACCTTCATAGAACCAAGGTAGATTGTTATGACAAATCCATTGAGAGTGTTGATGACAATGGGGATGTAGCACCCCCTCCTAGGAGTACCCAACGTAACCATGACAACTGAGGTAAACATGAGACGAGAGGCTACTATGATAAGATTTGACCTCCTATGTGACCTTAGAAAGTGGAGTCGACAGAACATCACACACAATCATCCAACATCATCAACAGAACCCTCAGGAGACAAGTTAGCTAGTTAGATAGCATGTCCCTCAGTCGCACTATTGTTCTGGATCTCTTAGGCCACAGTCACTCTCATGTTATGGGCAAGGGAGTGACCAACAACCCAAAGTCACTCTCACAGGCATGCCTGCTAGTGACTGTGGACCAAAATTGCCAGTTCTGTGCCAACGACCCCGAGATTTAAGCCACTTCTCTAGCCTAGAATCCCGACCTTTACCCAAAACTTGCTACAACCTTCAAAATTCATTAAATACATGATAATAATGTTGATCATTCAAAATTAACCTTGGGACTAGGCCTGAGCATCCCCAACTAGGACTGACATTCTGTCAAACACTAGCATTAATGCAACCTATAGGTTTAGGATACAAGACAGAGCATAAATGACTGAAACAACTTATGAAACATAACCATAAGCATCATCTCCTTCTCCATTGAACTACTACATCATCAATTAGGTCTTGCAACAATCCATTTAACAGTTACAAGTAAATACCTGAAATAACCATGACATGAACCAATCATTTAACCATGCTTATAACCAGAATAAAACCATGTAAATATTAGAGATACAACAACCATTAAATCCACATATAAATTAGTGCAAAAGTAAGAGAACTTAGCTTTTATTAATCATAGGCAAATCCGACCAAGTTAGGGACTTCCATGTACCACCCGACCATAGACATGGTTGAACCAAATATCTCTTTCAGCTAGTCACTCCTGTGCCATATTCCAAGCAAGAATGTGGGATCTTAGAGGACAACCAATCCAAGAACAACCAAGGGAATCCAAAGGTTAAACCACCTCCACGCTCATCAAACCGTGATCACACCAAAACTGGTGCTCCTATCACAACCAAATGGAACTTGGAATGCCATCCGGAATCCATCGCTATCCTTGAGGAATTTTTCGTCTCCTTGTCTCTCAGCCTTTACGGCAATATAAACCCATATCATTAGGCCCTAATCCGAGACATCTCCCTCATGCTTTACCGTATGTCCCGCCAAAACCAGTCAAGGGATTCCTAGGCCTTTGGGAATGGAACTTGAGACCCCCTCCGTCCCGAATTCCGAAATCCATCCAACAAACCAAAGCTCAAAAAATTGAATAAACATCCCAACACCATGGCATCTGAAAAAAGGTAAGGTTAGGCTGAAAACCATTGTCATAACCTGGTAAAACCATACAACAACATGTAAATCCATGCATTTCCAAACTACCTAGGAAATCACACATACAAAAGGCTACCTGCAAGTATTCCTGCTGAAGGTGCTTGATCCTACTTTCCTTTCCTTGATCCTTGCTTATATTTCGTTGCCTTTTCTTGCATTTCCTTCCTTGATCCAAAGTTAGAGTGCTCCAAGAAAACTCTAAGTGACCAAGAGAATGAGAGAGAGAATAATGAGAGAGCTCCAAACTTGAACTTTAAAAATGCCATGAATTGATCCTCAGAAGCCTTTTTATGCACGAGGCCTCTAACTTCTTCATTTTCCATTATTTTCCTTCAATTTCCTCCTCCCATGCAACCTATGACCTTTCACCTTATTTTCTCCTAATTTCCTTTATTTTCATAAATAATCATGCCAAAAATGCCTTTTTGCCTTTTAATTCCTTTGCCTTAGACTTTGTCAATTTTCCTTAGCCAAAACACACATCCAGTGATGCCCACTAGGATGTCTTTGCCCAACACTAAGCTTGGAATAAGTGTCCCTTAACCGTGGTCTTATTTTGCCTTTATTAACTTTTATTACATGAAATTTTCACCAGGGTTGTTAAAAAGCCATCCCCCTTGGGGAACACCACCCTAAGTGTTAAACCACACCATGACCTTAGCAAGACCGTTGAAAAGTAAACATACTACCCATGGAGCTTTATAACTTAGCTCATTGTAGTATTTACAATGAAAGACCTGCTCAAAAGAAAAACATCATGACAACATGACAATATAACAACCATAATAATATGACACCCATACTGCTTATTGGAGCTTTACAACTTAGTTCATGGCAGTATTTACATCTATATATACATACATACATATACCAAAACTTCAGCAAGACATATGCCAAACATATACCAATATCAAACCAAAACTGCTTTACCTCAACCAGCGAACAATAAAGGATACAGGGCCCACATTTGATCCACCATTTCCCATGTAGCTTCTTCAGGCCCAAAATGCTTCCACTACACTTTAACTTACTCTATGGCTCTGTTGCTGAGCATTTCCGCTGCAATATGCATTGAGGCTTCGACTGGAACTCTCCTTCTTGCTCAACTTGCAATACAGACCAATCAATAACATGATCAACATCCTTTATATACTTCTTAAGCAATGAAATATGGAAAACATCATGGACTTTCACTGTTGGAGGAAGTGCAAGTCGATATGCCATTGGTCCAATCCTCTCAAGGATCTCAAAAGGTCCACAATACCATGGTGCCAACTTGGCACATGAGCCAATCCCCAAATAGATTTTCTTGGGCTTGATGTGATGGATCTTCTGTCTTTCCTGCGCTACTTTTAGATTCCTCTTTATAACCTGCATTTCCTGATCCATGTCTGCCAGCATATTTGGTCCAATAAGTACCCTGTTCACTGGATCACTACAACTGATAGGAGTATTACAACTCCGTCCATACAATGCCTCAAAAGGACTCATCCTCAATGAATCCTAGTAACCATTGTTGTATATAGACTCAACCAAAGGAAGATAATCCTCCCATTTCCTCTATTGGTGCATCACGTACATCCTCAACATATCCTCCAAAATCCTGCTGACCCTCTTTGCCTATCCATATGTCTGCGGATGATAAGATGTACTGAAGGTCACTATACACAAGCCTGCAAATAGCTCCTTCGAGAACTTGGAAGTGAATTCCACATCTTTATTCGACACAATCTTCGTTGGAACACCATGCGGTCGCACTATTTCTTTCATGAAAACCTCTGCTACCTCACTGGATGAATATGTAGTCTTTATTGGAATGAAGTGAGCTACCTTGCTCAACCTGTCAACCATGACCATAATAGAATCTTGTTGCCACACTGTCCTCAGAAGACCTATGATGAAATCCATGGAAATGACCTCCCATTTCCATTTTGGAATCGCAATAGGCTATAGTAGACCACCTAAATGCTTACATTCTGCCTTGAATCGCTAAAAATCTAAACATCTAGCCATGAATTCTGCCATTTCCTTCTTCATATTTGGCCAATAGTAGAACTTCTTCACTGCCGTCAATGTCTTTTGATATCCCGGATGACCCGAGTATGGCTTGGTGTGAAACTTCCTCAAGATAAGCTTCTTGAGCTCACTACAATTAGGCACATAGATCCTATCCATGAATCTCACCAAACCATATGTCATGAGACGATAGTCTGCATCCTGATCACCTGTACCTATACTCTGCTGTAACCTGCGCATGATATCCATGTATTTTTCATTCCGTTGTCTTGCTTGCAAGATCCTATCTTGTAACTCTATCCCATAAGCTCTCATAGTCTCTATATGATTTACCTGTACCTTCCTTCTAAGAGCATCTGTAACTCGACTCTCCTTCCCTTTGATGTATATGATCTCGAAGTCGAACTCACTAAGGGTAGCCAACCATCTAGATTGCTTGGCATTTAGATTCAGTTGATCAAACAAATATCTCAACCCACTGTGATCACTCATCAATGTAAACCTCTTGCCAAGAAGATAGTGCCTCCACATCTTTAATGCATGTATAATCGCTGCTAGCTCAAGATCATGCATTGGGTAGTTCTTCTAGTGCTCATTCAGTTTTTGTGACTCATAGCACACTACATGTTCTTCTTGCATGATAACTCCACCAAGTCCTCTCTTGCAAGCATCTGTACACACTACAAACTCCTTGTCTGGATCCACAATCTTCAACCCTGGTGCATGTGTCAACAATTGCTTAAGCTGCTCAAAACTAGTCTCACATTCCTCTGTCCATTCAAAATTCTTACTAAGTCCTCTCTTGCAAGCATCTATACACACTAAAAACTCATTTTCTAGATCCACAATCTTCGACTCTAGTGCATGTGTCAACAATTTCTTAAGTTGCTCAAAACTAGTTTCACATTCCTCTATCCATTCAAACTTCTTACCTTTCCTCTGCAATGATGTGATATGATATGCAATGTGTGAGAAGTTCATGATGAACCTCCTGTAGTAACCTAACAATCCCATAAATCATCTCACCTCATCTACATTTTTAGGAACTGCCCACTCCATGATGGCCCTTATCTTTTCTGGATCCATTGCAATGCCTTCCTTAGAGACAACATGTCCCAAGAAGTGTACCTCAGTCTGAAAGAAACCACACTTTCTAAGCTTAGCATACAACTGATGCTCTCTTAACAACCTCAACATTGTTGCTAAATGTTCGGCATGCTCTTCCTCATTTTTAGAATATACCAGTATGTCCTGAATGAATACATAACAAACTTGTCCAGATAAGGATGCAACACACTATTCATCAAACACATAAATGTAGTTGGAGCATTAGTCAAACCGAAGGGAACAACAACAAACTCATAATGCTCATACCTGGTCCTGAACACAGTCTTGATGATATCTTCTTCCTTGATGCATACCTAAAGGTATCCCGATCTCAAGTCGATCTTAGAGAACACTGCTACTCCCTTCAACTGATTAAACAAATCATCAATCCTCGTCAAAGGGTACATGTTCTTGATCGTTACCTTGTTCAACTACCTGTAATCAATGCACAATATGAGAGTACCATCTTTCTTCATTACGAACAACACTGGTGCGCCCTAAGGTGATACACTAAGTCTGATGTATCCTTTGTCCAACATCTCCTTTAGCTGCAACTTCAACTCTACCAACTTAGGTGTGCTCATCCTATAAGGTGTTTTTGATGCTGGAGCCTCCCCTGGCACTAATTCAATAGAAAAGTCTACCTCCTTGTGAGGTGGAAACTCTATAATGTCCTCAGGGAATACATCCTGAAACTACTGCAAAATTGGGTACCTATTGAACACATCTGCATCGTCAACCTCCTTACCCTTGTCACTAGAAATGTGCACTGCAAACATCACACAACCTTTTCTATGACTATGCTTAGCCTGCATAGTGGTAACCATACTCACTGATGTATGCTTCTTTTTTCCCTGCAAAGTCCTCTTTTTCCCACTATCATCCACGTACTCAATGGCTTTTTCCAAGCAATCCACCTTGGTTTTGTGAAGGTATAACCAATCCATACCCAAAAGCATGTTATACTATCCCAATGGCAACACATTCAAGTGTGATGTTGTAGGTATACCATTTCACTAAAATGCACAAGCTCTTACCCAATGGTGAACTCGCTTCTTTGTACTTGTAGCCAAATGTAGCAACCAATATTATGCATGCACTTATTTTCTCAAACCACACTTATCCACCAGGCCAGGATTAATATAACTATAGTTAGATCTAGGATCAATGAAAATAGAAACAACTTGATCACAAAGCTTACCGTCCATCTTAATGATCGATGCCTAGTGATCCGCCTGCTTGTTGTCCACAACTGCATAGATCTGAGGAATGATACAACCAACATCACCAACTGTATGCGCCTCCTGAGCATTGTAGATCTGGGGTCTACTGCCACTCTGATATTGTGGACAATCCTTCTTACGATGATCCTTACCACACATCCAACACTGCAGTGGTTCACTACCACTGCCTCTAGCTTGCTGCTCTCCATGTCCTTTCTTAGTTGTATTGAATCTCTTATAAGGAACTGCATTTTATTTCTCACCTGCTTATTAAGGTCTTCATCGCTTTGGTAGCCATTTTCCTTTAGCTATCTCATTTCCTTTCAAGTCATGCTTCAGCTCAACTTTGCACCTCGACTGTTCATAACAATGCTTCAACTTTCGGATGACCTCCTCCAATGATCTAGGCTCATCGAACTCAATCCCATCTCTATATGCTATTGGAAGTCCGCTGATGAATATCTAAACCTTGGCCTTCTCCTCCTTGAGGTAAGGCACATATCTCAATAGATCCACAAATCTACTAGTATACTCCTCGTCTGTTATAGAACCCATCCAAAACTCATAATTAGCTTTGTCACCACGGTACCTCTCAGACAGTACTTCTTCTTGAAGGGCCTTTCAAATGCATTCCAAGTCAAATCATCTTCATCAATACCTTTAACATTCTTCACATCTTCCCACCAAATATGTGCTTTAGACTGAAAAGGGCTATCCTTGCTTTCATGTTTTCTGCATAATCATGCAATCGAAAGAATTTCCTCATACCAAGCAACCATGCCTTTGCATCCTGTGATTTCTTCATCTCTCCATTAAAGGTAGGTGGCTTCACCTTCTTGAACTCATCCGACAAGTATCCCCTATCACTCCTCCTGTAAGGATGATAACGATGACAATCATGATGTCTATCAGAACCAGAACTAGAATAGTACATGTGTCTAATACTTCTCCTATTCGAAGTGTCCAACAACTTTCCATCTCTGATCGTGTCAGATCTATCCGAATTGTGCCCACCATAAGACATGTGTCTACTAGGAGACCTACTGCCATATGCCCCATGAGTTTTTTCCTCTTTCCATGGTTGATCCAAAGTGGTCCCTGTCGCTGCAAATTTGATAAACTCTAAAGTAGTATCGCATTCAACTCTGCTTGTTTCTCTTGTGCCTTCATGATTTTATGTTGTCTACTTTGCAACTCCTTATTTCTTCCTGCAAGATTCTCAATGTGTCTGCCAAATCAAAATAATTCCCCACACCATGCTCATCTGATGCATAGGGAGATTCTATGTAGTCTACCACCTTGCAAGCCATTGATCTCTTTCCTGCAAGGCATATTATGTCAACTAAACCAAATCACAATAAACCAAGGTACCTTAGCATAATTTGAGGAGGATAACTTGTTTGCATTATCATCAAATCAACGTGATACATATATAGCATAATCATAATAGATTATAGACATCTATCGAATAAATTAATCAACACATAAACATCCTTCTACGTAGGGTTCAGTCATCAAGGCATGACAACAATTGTTATTCCATCGTACATATTGCCACATGGAACCATCAACATGCATAAGCAAAGCCTAATCAACAACACATACACATAATTGTATGTTGTCGAGCATAAGAAATCAATTATTGTAACCAACCTACAAGATTGATACATGCAATCAAACAATCAAGAGTGCAACCCAACATACAAGGATGTAATCAAGCTGCATATAATCAAGTAACAAATCATATCCTTCTGACATTACATCCCACAAAATCACATCAAGTTCCTCATGATAACCTTATTACAACCATGATAAACATGATGGAATGCAACAAGCACATAGAACACTAGTGTAAGAGACACATATGCAACTGACATGCATGCATGACCAGCACACATCGCCCATCCAGTTTGAGGGGTGAACCACACTCTGATACCAATCTGTAACAGCCCCTCCCAGGTCTATCCAAAGTAACCATGACAACCGGGGTACACATGAGACGAGAGGCTAATATGATCAGATTCAACCTCCTATGTGACCTTAAGGAAGTGGAATCGAAGAAACATCACACATAGTCATCTAACATCATCAACCAAACCCTCAAGAGACAAGTCAACCACTCAGACAACCTATCCCTGAGTCCTATTGATGTTTTGGATCTCTTAGGACATAGTCGTTCTCATGCTATGGGAAAGGAAGCGACCAAGAACCTAAAGTCGCTCTCACAGGCCTGCTTGCCAGCGACTGTGGACCAAAATTTCCAATTCTGTGCCAGCGACCTGTTGAAGCCCCGAAAATCGGGTCTACAACAAGGGGGATACCCGCCCGGTCCAGACCTTGGTTGGCAGCTCCTTGTTCGTTTGGTATAACGGGTCCGACTAGGGATATGGGACCAGTTTCCCAATTTATGAGTGTGTGTGTGTAGAATTTGATGTTCTTGATCTAACAGTTCCTAATTAAGATATTCTAATTCTAACTTTAATCTAATGCTATGCTATTGTATTCTAATAAGTAGCAACATCTAAGTCTATACTAACCTGGGGTGTAATTTTTCTATTATGCGATCTAAAAAGATTTCAGATAACAACTGGTAATAAAGATCATTCATCTATTATGAGAAAAGAACTCAATAAGGATGAACCACTTCGTATAAGAAGTTAGACGAAACAGTTGCGAAAAACATATCGCATAATGAGCTATTCATACATTCAGCATAAATAAATAGCTATCACCGTACAAAAGTGCCAAATGATAACTCAGGCATTCATGCAGTAATATATAAACAACTAAAAACTGTATATCACTTTAACACGTAAGCAGAAATGGTTAAGAGATAAAAGTACCATTTATAACTAGTCCTACTCATGAGCTTCAAGCAACAATGATTTATCTCCTCTTGATCTAACATCCACTAAGAGTACAAAAGTGCAACATCAGTCGCAGATATTAAATGCAAACATCAACAAATCATGTTCCATTCATTCATCAAAACCTTCTCGGAGGGTGCAAAAGTGCATGTTCTGAGGACAAGTTTTTGACAAATTTATGGACCCCTCTCTAAATGCATGAGAAGGGTTTAAATACTACTATTTAAATATAAAAATAACTTATTTACAAAAATTCAGAATGCGGTTTAATTGACCGTCCTTTTTCTAAGCAAAAATAAAGCAAAATTAAAGCTAAAATTGAACTTAAAATTAAACTACTTCTGTATTTGGTCTTTGAAATCGCACGTATGCAGCATCTGTTTAAGGAGAGTCGGCTGGCTGACTTCCGCTTTTAGCGAGCTGAGAAAACAGAATCGACAAGGGCTGGTGCCATTTTTTTGGCCGCATTTATGATACACTTAACAGTCATCCACTGGCTATGTGGCTTCACCAAGTATGCCGAGTAATAATCCCAGTTTAACTTGCTTAGCCCTTGAATTGCTTTTGCCTTTTCTTGCGCTCTCTGTTTCCAATCTGCCTCTAGTTGTTGTGCGTTCGGTAAATATCCTGGAGTGGTCTCTGCGATCAAATTTTCCCTGTGCAAATTTTCATTTACACAATCAATAAGACTGCTTGCTGTCGTGGCTGCTATTTCTACCGCTTGTTCTGCCTCCCTGATTTGCTCGTCCCATTTGTTAAAGAGCATTTCTTTATAGTTTTCATTTATCTTTGGTGCACCTGCTCTTTTTCCCTCGTCTTTTTCTTGCCAAGCCAAATATTCAGTCACCCCTTTATCAATTAGATCATAGTCACTTCGTAAATCTACCACTTGATTAGTGGTTTTATCACTAATTTCACAATAATGGCTCCACTGTGATATTTTTTGGCCCAACACTTCTTGCTGCTATAGTAATTGTTCATTCAAGGAAATGGACTCCGTGATAAACTCTGTAAGTTTAGGGTTGTCCTTGTGCATCTCCTGTAAATCCTGTAGCTGCTTTCCTTTCTCATCCAAACTTTTCTGATATTCTATCTGCATTTGTTGGAAGTCCTGCTGCAACTTGTCAAGCTGTTTCTGTACTTCATTATTGGTGTTAGCTTGTTGCAACTGTTGTTGCAGTACTTGTATCTGGTCTTCCCTTTCTTTTAGCAACTTTCGTACCTCAGATGCTTTATCAATAGTCGCAGAGGCGTATGCTCCTACGATCTGAGATAGTTTGGTGAGATTTTCAGTAGGATTGCTAGTGGGATCCTTCCACAAGACGTCTAATTGTTATGTGTCTTGAGAGCGTGTTTTCCAATTTCCTTTTCTTCCTCTGCCTTCTTACCACTGCTTTGTGCTGTGGGCTATAAAATATATCCAGAGGGGGGATTTCTTCTATATTGAGTATAAGCTCAGAGGATGGGGCAACATGAATATGCTCCATGTCTGAGACATCGTTGACTGTTCTTGTGACTACTTCTTTTGCTACCTGTGCATTACTCACAGGTGTTTTTATGGCTTGTCCTTCAAGATTGATCAAGTCGTTGAAGGTTTCCCATTCTTTGTCTAATTCGGTTGTGACTGGCGGTGCTTGAATGATAAAAGGGGGAGGATCTCTTTGCGGGGAGGCAATAACCTGCTGATGTAGAAGTTCCATTGACTGGGTAGTATCCTTTACTAACCCTTCGCTCTTATCCTATTCATTTCCAGATCTTTTAGAGTGTTCAGACATTTCTTTTTCAGACTTGGATTTAGATCCGTTAGTGCTTGAACTTCCACTAAGACTAACACTTGGAGTTGGTTCTCTTGAGGGTAGGCGTAGTTTTTCTAGAGGAATACTGCCTAACCTTCTTTCCCTGTATATTTTGAACTTTGGAATTCTTCTGGAGATAATTGCAATTGGGCTGCGTGAAGAATTTCTTCAAGTGTGCTTTTTTGTTGGAATATATCATCAAATAAATCCTTTTCTCCAGAGAACACCTTTATCTTGACTGTAGTTGTGAAATTCTGGGCAACCCCATTAGGGTCAAATGGTCTTCCCGGAAATTTGAATAGCTATAAACATGTCAAATTCTTTACTTCTGTGAATGTGTGGCCTACATCGAATAGCGAAAAGGCCCCACAGGCTACAGGAAACTGTGGCCATATAGCCTTCTTTTTGTCCTTTAAATCTTTAGTTAGACCACCTTCCCCACAAGTTTGATAGGCAATCTCTCGAGCTAAGAGTTTATCAGGGATATACAAAGGTAGGACATGAGGGGGTGCAGAACTTCCAAATACCCTGACATAAGTAAACAATTCCTCCCCAAACCATCTTGCAACAGGGAGGATGTCTACCTTTGCTTCAGGCGGGCACCTCGGGGGGTCTTTATCATACAACATTATGTATAAGGGCAGCATAATTCCATGACAAATCTGGTAGAAGTATGGAGTGAACTGAGAGTCCCACAATTCTTTATGATAGACATGGATGGGTAAGGGGTCTTGAGTTGTCCACTTCCAACCCATAACAGGAAACTTAGAAACATAACATATCGAATCCATTATATATGCAGATAGGTAAAAAGGAGGATAAATTCTCTGAGTCGCAGCTCTTTTGGACTGGTAACTGACAATGGCCGTGACTAGGTTATCAGATAAAATTTTGGCCCAATCTACAATAGTGGCATTTGTGGCAGCATCCAATAATGGTAGCCATTCGGATGAAAATTTATTGATATCTGGCATTCCAAATATTCTACAGAGCATGGCAGCAACAAAGCAATATGGGGAGGTAAGGAAACCAGTACTGTACATACCGTGTTTATCTTTCTTCAGCGGCTCATCTCTCCTGGACCAGTCTTTGGTGGTTTCTTCCAGGTCCTGATTTTCCTTTACAAATTTCTCCATAAATTGCTTGTCATAAGTTGCATGTGGCTCCGGCAGATGATACATGAGCTTTAAATCCTGCGCTGCGAATGAACCGATGAGTCCTTGACCATGGATTTTGAACTGTCTATTTCTGATTTCTGCGCTATCCAGTATCCACTTGACCATGTTCGTGTATGGGAGGATTTTTGGCCTTGCTGCTATCCGATGTAAGAATGAGCAAGCTAGCTCTGTTAGGGATGCTTCAGAAGGACTCTGTGAGCCTGCAATAGCAGTAACTTCCATTACTCTGGGATTCTCCTCTTCGAACAAATTATACATGCCTCCCACGTAGCTATTCCCGTGTCTCTGTTACAAGTCGTATATGTATACAAAGGTGCCATTTCCTTTTCTTCAGAGCTTGGGGCTTTGCTTTTCTTTCCCATTTCAACCTGCGTATTGCTTTGTATCATCCTTTGTTCTCCGTTCCTGCAATTCACAAGTGAAGTAGAAATGAATGACAAGGAAGGGTGATGGGAAAGTTTTAAATGCCGCAGACATACCAAATACACCACCTTACGTGAGATGATTCTTTGAAAAGCACGCACCCATATTCTATTAATAACTGACAACTAACTCCTTTATTAGCATTTAAAGCGCATAACCATGTGTCAGCTTATGGAAAA
>APFE031124774.1:139921-151835 GCA_000404065.3 Pinus taeda
GTGTTTCATGTAAGTTATGCTGAATGTGACGTGATATTTGTTCATTATCGTGATCTCGCAAATGTTGGAATTGTGCTTGTAAGGTGGCATCTCGCTATCTTTTTTCGATGCGATTTTCTTAGTTAAAGATTTTTACCTATCATAAACTTAAATTTTAAGAGTTTCCAAGGAGCTTCCTAAGCTTATGATGGTAACTTTATTTGCGCAAAGGAAATTTAAGCACTACTTTGATTTTCTTGGATTTTATAACTAAGGGTCCCCACACATTTAGTATTACGAATAACACTATATGAGAAGGGGGGTTGTTGCAGGCTACAACACGACCCCGGGATTTAAGCCACTTTTCTAGCCTAGAATCTCGGCCTCTGCCCAAAACTTGCTACAACCTTCATAATTCATTAAAGACATGATAAAAATACTAATCAATCAAAATCAACCTCAGGACTAGGCCTGAACATTGGCAACCGGGACTGACATTCTGTCAAACACTTGGCATCAATGCAACCTACATGTCTAAGATACAAGACAAAGCATAAATGACTGAAACAACTTATGAAACATAACCAAAAGGATCACCTCCTTCTCCAGTGAACTACTGCATCATCAATTAGGTCTTACATCCATCCATTTAACAGTTACAATTAAATACATGA
The DNA here is from genome assembly GCA_000404065.3 of Pinus taeda. NCBI lineage: Eukaryota > Viridiplantae > Streptophyta > Pinopsida > Pinales > Pinaceae > Pinus > Pinus taeda. Next base: position 140,575 of record APFE031124774.1, read on the forward strand.
CATGAACTAATAATTTAACCGTGCTTATAACCAACATAAAACCATGCAAATATCAGAGATAAGATAACCATTAAATCCACATACAAATCAGCACAAAAGTAAGAGAACTTAGCTTTTATTAATCATAGGAAAATCTGACCAGGTTCGGGATTTCCACATACCACCCAACCATAAACATGGCTGAAACAAATCTCTCTTTCAGCCAATCACCCCCATGCCATATTCCAAGCATGAATGTGGGATGTCATAGATCAACTAATCTAAGAACAACCAAGGGAATCCAGAGGTTAAACCACCTCCACCCTCATTAAACCGTGATCACACCAAAACCAGTGCTCCCATCAAAATCGAACAAAACTTGGAATGCCATCCAAAATCCATCACTATCCTTGAGGAATTTTCTATCTCCTTGTCTCTCAGGATTTACTACAATCCAAACCCGGATCACTAGGTCCTAAACCGAGACATCTCCCTCAGGCTTTACTATGTATCCCACCAAAACTGGTCAAGGGATTCATAGGCCTTTGGGAATGGAACTTGAGACCACCTCTAGCCTGAATTCTGAAATCCATCTGACAAACCAAAGCTCAAAAACCGAATAAACATCCCAACACCATGGCATCCAGAAAAATTCAAGGTTAGGCTGAAAAGCATTGTCATAACCCGAAAAAACCATGCCACCGACAACAAGAGAGCCATACACCAACTTGCAAAACCATGCATGTCCAAACCATCTAGGAAATCACACATGCAAACGGTTACCTGCAAGTATTCCTGCTAAAGCTGCTTGATCCTCCCTTCCTTTCCTTTATCCTTGCTTGCCTTCCTTTCCCTTTGCTTTCTTTTCCTTCCTTGATCCAAAGTTAGAGTGCTCCAAGAAAACTCTAAGTGGCCAAGAGAGAGAGAGAGAGAGAGAGAGAGATAGAGAGATCCAAACTTGAACTTGACAAAAGCCATGAACTGATCCTCATAAACCTTTTTACGCATGAGGCCTATAATTTCTTCATTTTCCATTATTTTCCTTCAATTTCCTCCTCACATGCAACCTGTGACCTTTCACCTTATTTTTCTCCTAATTTCCTTTATTTTCATAAATAAATGTGCCAAAAATGCCTTTTTGCCTTTTAATGCCTTTTCCTTAGCCTTTATTAATTTTCCTTAGCCAAAACACACATCCAATGATGCCTACTAGGATGTCTTTGCCCAACACTCATCTTGGTATAAGTGTCCCTTAACGATGGTCTTATTTAACCTTTATTAACTTTTATTACATGAACTTTTCACAAGGGCTATTACAGGGGAACCAAGAGTCTTACAGGGTAAGAAGAAAGCTACATCAGTTAGGATGGTGATAGCTATGCAAGCAAATCTCAGTCGCAGGAAAAGGTGTAAGTTATTTGCAGTGCACATTTCTAGTGATAAGGTTAAGGAAGTTGAGGATGCATATGTATTGAGCAGGTACCCAGTTTTACAATAGTTCAAGGATGTATTAACTAAGGACATTACAAAGTTACCACCTCACAGGAGGTATAATTTTCTATTGAGTTAGTGCTAAGGGTAGCTACAACATCAAAAGCACCTTATAAGATGAGCACACTTGAGTTGGTTGATTTAAAGTTGTAGTTGAAGGAAATGTTGGACAAGGGGTACATTAGGCCAAGTGTATCACCATGGGGTGCACCGGTATAGTTTGTGAAGAAGAAAGATGATACTCTCAGATTATGCATTGACTAAAGGCAGTTGAACAAAGTGACCATCAAGAACATGTATCCCTTACCGAGGATTGATGACTTGTTCGACCAGTTGAAGGGAGCAACAGTGTTCTCGAAGATTTATTTGAGATTCGAATAGCATCAGGTATGCATCAAAGAAGCAGACATTTACAAAACAACTTTCTGGACCAGGTATGGGTATTATGAGTTTGTTGTAGTTCCATTTGGCTTAACTAATGCTCCATCTACATTTATGTGCTTGATGAATAGTGTGTTGTGTCCATATTTGGATAAGTTTATTATTGTGTTCATTGATGATATATTGGTATATCCTAAAAAAGAAGAAGAGCATGCCAAGCATTTAGCAGTAGTATTGAGGTTGTTGAAAGAGCATCCGTTATATGCTAAACTCATCTAGTGTAGTTTCTTTCAAACCGAGGTACATTACTTGGGGCATGTTATCTCCAAGGAGGGCATTGCAGTAGATCCAGAAAATATAAGAGCCATCATGGAGTGGGTAGCTCCTAAGTATGTGGATGAGGTGGGATCTTTCATGGGTTTGGCAGGCTACTATAGGAAGTTCATCAAGAAATTCTCATAGATTGCTTATCCTATCACATCATTGTAGAGGAAAGGTAAGAAGTTCGAATGGAAAAAGGAGTGTGAGGCCAGTTTTGAGCAGCTCAAGCAGTTGTTGACACATGCACCAGTGCTAAAGATTGCAAATCCAGACAAGAGTTTGTAGTATGCACATATGCTTGCAAGAGAGGACTTGGTGGAGTCCTTATACAAGATGGACAGGTGGTATGCTATGAATCACGAAAGTTGAATGAGCATGAGCAGAACTATCCCATGCATTATCTTGAGTTGGAAACGATTATACCTGCATTGAAGATGTGGATACACTATGTTCTGGGTAGGAGGTTCACATTGATGGGTGATCATAGTGGTTTGTGATATCTATTTAACCAACCGAATTTGAATAGTAGGCAGGCTTGGTCGTTAGCTATGATCAATGAGTTTAATTTTGAGATAAAGTATATCAAAGGTAAAGAGAATAGAGTGGCAGATTCTCTTAGCAGACAGATACAGGTAAATCACTTAGCAACTATGAGCTCCTATGGGATAGATCTATAGGATAATATCTTGTGGGCGGGTCAACATGTTGTCAGATATATAGATATTATGCACAAGTTACAATAGAGTATTGGTACATTTGCAGGTAGTGGTACAGGTACAAGTACAAGTGATGGTATAGGTACATGCGCAGGTGCAAGTGCAAGTGCACAGGATGTGGATTCTTGCCTTACAACAGATGGATTGGTTAGGATCAGAGATATGATATATGTGTCAGAAAATAGTGAGCTCAAGAAGATGATCTTGAGGGAGTTTCATGTGAAACCTTATTAAGGTCACCCAGGTTATCAGAAGACACTAACAATAGTGAAGAGATTTTACCATTGGTTGAATTTGAAGAGGGATGTAGCAGAGTTCGTGGCTAGGTGTTTTGATTGTCATCGTGTGAAGGCATAATGTAAGAATCCATGTGGACTGCTATAGCCAATCACGATTCCAAAGTGGAAATGCGAAGTCATTTCCATGGAATTAATTATAGGTTTGCCAAAGACAGTGAGACAACATGATTCCATCATGGTTATTATGGACAGGTTGATGAAGGTTGCACATTTCATTCTAGTGAAGTCTACATTTTCAGCTAGCAATGTAGCACAGGTATTCATCTGAGATGTGGTCATATTGCATGGCGTTCTGAAGAATATTGTGTCAGACAGGGATGCGAAGTTCACTTCAAAGTTTTGGAAGTAGTTATTTGTAGGTTTGGGCACAGAGTTGGCCTTCAGTATGACTTATCATTCGTAGATAGATGGACAGACAGAAAGGGTCAATAGGATATTGGAGGACATGTTGAGGATGTATGTGATGCATCAACAATAAAAGTGGGAAGAGTACCTTCCATTGGTAGAGTTCATATACAACAATGGGTATTAGGAATCTTTGATAATGAGTCATTTTGAGGCATTGAATGGATGAAGTTGTAACACTCCCATCAATTGGAGTGATTCGGTTAACATGGTATTGATTGGACCAGATATGTTAGCAGACATGGAACAGGAAATGTAGGTTATAAAGAAAAATATAAAGGCAACATAGGATAGGCGGAAAATCTATGCAGATTGGAACAGGTTGTTCAAGGAGTTCCAAGTTGGGGAACAAGTGTATTTGCGTATCAAACCGAAGAAGAGCTCCTTACAGATTGGATAATGTGCCAAGATGGCACCACAATTTTGTGGACCCTTTAGTATCATTAAGAGAATTGGGCCAGTAACCTATCAACTTGCACTGCCTCCAAAAGTGAAATTCCATGATGGTTTCCATGCGTCATTGCTTAAGAAATATGTTAAGGATGTTGATCATGTGATTGACTAGTCTGTATTGTAGGTGGAACTAGATGGAGAATTCTCGCTAGAGCCTTAGTGTATATTGCAGAAAAAGGTGCTCATGCTCTACAACCGAGCAATCGAGCAAGTTAAAGTGCAGTGGAAGCACTTTAGGACCAATGAGGCTACATGGGAGATGGTAGATCATATGTAGGCTATGTATCCTTCCTTGTTTGTCGGTTGAGGCAAAGCAGTTTTGGCTTGGTGTTTTGGTGTGATTTTGGTATATGTTGTGGTATATGTTTTGGTGTATGTTTTGATGATGTTGGTTTATGTACATATGTATATGGATGTAAATACCGCCATGAGCTATGTTATAAAGCTCCAATAAGCAGTATGGGTGTCATGTTATTATGATGTTATGTTGCTATGTTTTCATGTTGGTTTGCTTTTCAGAAGGTTGATCATTGTAAATATTGCATCGAGCTATGTTATAAAGCTCCATCAACATTATATTTTTCTTACAAAAGTTTTGTGGTTATAGGTGTTGTTGAACACTGAGGACGATGTCCCCCCAAGGGGGAGGGTTCTATAACAACCTTGATGAAAATTCCATGTAATAAAAGTAAGTAAAGGCAAAATAATAACCACAGATGATGGGGCACTTATTCCAAGCTGAATGTTGGGAAAAATCCTAGTAATGGGGATCACTTATGATTGGTTATGGTTAAGGAAATTAGCAAACGCATTGCTAAGGCCTTGGAAAGGAAAAATAACATTTTTGCACATTGATTTATGAAAATAATAGAAATTAGGGGAAAAAGGAGGTGAAAGGTCACAAGTTGTATGTTAGGAGGAAAATAATGGAAAATGAAGAAAATAGAGGCCTCATTCATAGAAAGGCTTCTTAGGATCAATTGGTAACTATTTGTCAGTTCAGTTTTGGAGTTCTCTCATTATTCTCTTTCTCTCATACTCTTAGAGACTTAGAGTTTTCTTGGAGCACTCTTGGAGGGTGTGGCATACTTGGATTCTTGGAGTAGAAGGAAAAGGAAGAGCAAGAAAGCGTAGGAGGGTATCAGGATCAAGAACTACAAATTTTCTTGCAGGTACAGAGTTGCATGTATGTTTCCTTCATTAGTTTCATGCATAGCATATGCATGCGGTTTGTCGGTTGTCATCTGTCATTGGCATGGATGATGGTCGGGATTGGCAGTGGATTTTGTTAGAAAATTATATATTACGAAGAAATGGAACACATAAAATATTGCAGAAATATAAACACAGAAAATGCATAAAACAAGAGAGACACAGATATACGTGGTTCACCCAGTTTGGGCTACGTCCACCCCGAACAGCCAGTCCTTCCTTTCTATTATCCAGCAAAATGAATAGACACAACCTACAACAGATCCGTTGTAATATCCTGTGTTTTCTCTCACAGTCTCACCTCTTTGCTTCTCGCTCGGAGAATACACATCTATTACACAGACTCAATACAATGCCCTCATACAAAGAGAGGGGTTGCCTTCTAGGGCAAAAAACCCTAAACTAAACATAAGTTCTATCATCAGATCATCTGCCTAATGAACGGCCTAGATTGACTAGAAATTACTATACTTTTACAAGGCAATTTTACATCTATTTTTAGCTTCAAGGGCGCTGCCCCCGAAACCACGCCAGGGGACTCCTGGCCCCCGGACCCCCCAGCCGAGGGGGATCGGCCCCCCTGAACCCCCACAGGGGGGACAAGTCCTCCCCGCACCCCCCCGCGTGGAGGGGTGTACAAACTTCCTGGGGTATACATCTGGCTGAAAACAAAGACCTCTAAACAATCATGCTCCATACTCAACAGATTTCCTAGCCTTGACATTTCCTGGATAGCCATGGTGACTTTGGGTTTACTTTCATTTTTTGTTTCTGGTTGGTTCTCATGTTTCCTTAGCTTGGGTTGAGTTATTAGTCCCGTAGCCTTGGTTGGACAAATTCTATGGAGCCCCGGAATAGCTTGGGTTGAGTTACTAGTCCCGTATTCTTGGTTGGACAAATGCTCTGGAGCCTTTAGTGGGTTGAGTTACTAGTCCCACAGCCTTGGTTGGATAAATGCTCTGGAGCCTGGTAAAAGTTGTGGATTGAGTTACTAGTCTTGGAGCCTTGGTTGGAAAAACACTCCGAGCCCTTGATGGCTGGGATAGAGACCGATATGATGATGGTTTTGGTGATGTCTGATTGTGAGGTGGAATCACTGTTTGATGGGTTGAGGTGGATGGCCTTTGGAAGCCCTAGATGGTTTTTGATTGATGTGTTCTATGAGATCCCACATTCATGTTATGGCACGGGGGTGAATGGTTGAAGAGAGATTTGGCTCAGCCATTCTATGGTCGGGTGGAATGTGGAAGTCCCATCCTGGGTTTGGATTTTGCATTATTAATGAAAGGTTATTTCTCCTTGTATTTCTATGATAATTTTGATGGATTATATGTGGTCTATATTTCTATACTTTCAAGAGTATTTCTACTGCTATTATGTTGGTTATGAATGTGTTTTATGACAACATCTATGTATGACTTTCATCGTGTTTCTACTTGTAATTGAATGATCAATGTATCTATGACCTAATGGAAGGAATGGAAGCTGATGTGTTGAGGCATAAATGGTTCTTAGCACTTCTAAGCTAAGTATGAGACCCCTATGCTTAGAATTGTTATTTACACCTATAGATAACATATTTGTGATATGTTTGAAGAAATTCCTGTCATGGCTAGTAGGGGTCCAGTTAAGGTCTTGAACAAGTATTTGCTATAGTGCTGTCATTTCCATGTTATTTTACTAATACGAAGAGATGGTTCAATTTTGGTTAGTGACCTGGGTTTTGGGCCTGAAAAAGTGGCTCAAATCCAAGAGTCGTTGGCATAGCACTGACAAATTTAGCCCCTAGTCGTTGGCAAACAAGCCTGTGAGAGCGACTTTGGGTTTTTGGTCGCTGTCATGCCTATAACATGAGAGAAACTAAGGCTTAAGTTGTCCAAAATTTCAGTGGGACCTAAGGGCAAGTTGTATAAATTATTTGATTGTTTCCTGAGGGTCCTGCAACTGATGTTGAATATTTGTATGGTGCGTTTCCATTTGTTCCACTTCCTTAAGGTGACTTACGAGGTCGAATCATATCATAGTGGCCTCTCATCGCATGTTTACCCCAATTGGTCAATTTCTTAGGTAGATGTGGAAGGAGGGTGTTACAAAGATAATCATTTGGCGAATCTATTGAAATGAATAAGGAGGATTTTGGACAATTTTTCCAAACAAAAAGTACTTTCATATTCTAAGAAGTCAAAAAGTGTGCAAATCACACTTGCCAACTTCAGGCAAGGCAATTAGAAGTAAATGCAGATTTTGGGTGGTGGAACCTACCCTAATCCTAAATAATTGAGCTTTGTTTAAAAAATAATACGAGTTATCTTTCCCTATTAAACAACCATCACAGGGATCCTAAAAATCAAATAAGGATTCCAGGATGGAAACATTTTAAAAGTTGGGATGGGGGCCCAATGGTTGTCATGGCACTCCCATTAAATATGGAGCATGTAGATGACTGGTGAGCTCCAGTATTGCAGCAATGATGCTGCAACTCTTGGGACTCCCTTCTTTACTTTTATCAACCTGGTTGTTCGTAACAAACTTGGAAGCGACGGTGCTATATGCACAAGTACTAGCTCTTGTAGCAGGCTGTCACTTGATCAGCTAGCACAAGTCCGCTAGGAGCTTAAGCCAGCTTCTATGAGCTCTTAGAAGAAGCTTTTAACTGTGATGGACAAAAGCTAACTCAAAGGAGGCTAGTCTACTTGCAGAAAGAAGCTGAAAGCTAAAAAGAAACGCAAACCCTAGAAAGCCCTAGTTTTACCGACTAGCCCTACTGGTGCAAGAAAAGAGATGAAAGCAGTGGAAATGAATGCCATTGACTATTTGAAAGGTAAAATTCATGTGACTAAGATACTTCTGAAGAAAAATATGAAAAAAACATCTTTTTGCATTTTTGAGTAATTTTGCAGAATTATTATGCATGTGCTTTAACTATTTTTGGCTGTGCAGAGGTCGATTGGAAAAAGGAAATGGATTGGGCACTTGCAAGAGGTTGGGAAGGTGAGAAGAGGGCCTAAGGGGTCCCCAACACCTTTCCAGAGAGTTTCACGGTGTTCAAATTTTGAAAAACTGCTCACATGAACTTCTACAAGAAGTCTGCAGGGGTTGTACAGGATCTTCTACAGGATGTTCTACAGGAAGAGCCGAGAGAGGATTTTAGCAGGTTGATGGAGGAAAAATGGTGGGAAAGTGAAAATGGAGGATGGATGAGGATGTAAAGAGGTCTAGGACCTGGTAAAGGAAGCAAAGGAGTGATGAAGGTGGTTGGATTTGTTGAAGGATGAGTAGAGCAGTGTTGCACAAAAATGTGGAAATTAGGTCAAGTTGGAAAAGTGTGGCGAATGAAGGGAAGGAATATGGAATTAGGGGTTGGAGTAGGTGGTATGATGGAGGAAGGATAGACAGGGAGGTATTGCAGATGCTCTGCACACTATTTCTGAAAACTGATCGAAGAAAGACTAGAAAAACCAGAGATCTATCTACTTTGACCTAATCTGACCTAGAAACCAGAAACATGATGAGCATAAGTTTATAGACAGGAAATCATGCAAGATAACTATGGAAACTAAGCAAGAACAAATCTAAACATTCAAGCACAACTGGTATCAACTTTTCCAACTAAAAATCTAACACTAGCAATTGCATAGAAAGGCAAAAACAATGTTTTTGTGGTAGCAAGTATGCCTTGGTCTCAGCTCATGGTCCCAAGGAGGGAGAGGTGAGATCAAGGGTTGCTTGATTGCCTTTTTGAAGATATTTTCTGTTACCAACCTGTCAAATCAACCTGAAGTGGAAAAAGCTATCTTAATCATAAAAAACAACCTAAGTAACAAAGCAAGATCTTAACCTAAATAGCAGACATTATTCTATGAATGCAAAGAAAACACATAATAGTACACAAAGGAGGTACTGGCACTTGGGTTGGGCCCAACCCCAAGAGCTAAAGCCTCCTAAGAAAAGCTCAGAGCTGGTGCAAAGTGAAATTTATCTCCATTACTAAAAAAATAACCATGTCAAAAAAAATGTTTACAGCAAAAGCTCGAAAATGAGCTGAAAGGCAGAGCAGCACTAAAGTGCGAAATACAAATGTTCAAGAGCTAAACTACCAAGGCTTGAAGCCCTCCTACTTATGCCCCACGAGGACCTCCAACAGCCCTCCTTAACTTGAGGGGCTTGGCTGCTCAAAACTGCAAGTAATCAACCACTTCACAAAAGCTGCTCGGCTGCCCTTGGAAATCATCTTTGGTGGGCTGTTGAACTCCGAGCTGATGGTGGAGAACTCAAGGAAGGGGCCATTTAGTGCAGGAGACACCCTTCCTACTAATCCTCAGCCTTGTTCCCTCGTATTTGGCTATCAACTGGCTCATAAATGCTTGACCTTGGTCCAAAAGATGTCCAAAAATCTACAAATAGCACGTATTAGACTTCATGGTCAAGTGCCTATTCTTATTCATTCAATTAACATAAATATATTCAAAAGCATGCATAAACTATGAAGAATGGTGGATTAATCGATATTAATAGGCAAAATGAGCCCAATAAGTTACCCATTTTTGGGGCTCATCAATGACATGCCCTCATATCTTATACATAGGGCCGAGACCATTCGCAGAGCATAGTACAAAGGAAACTTAGAACCACCACCCTCGACTATGATGGAAATCACTGGGGGAATTAATGAAGCATCAAGCCACTACTATGCAAGACTCACGTGGTATCAAATGGATGGTGTGTGATTGAACATCGCCACATCATCATAACTCTTTGGTGATTACCATTTTGGGATATATGATCAGGATAAATTGTCGTAGGAAGAGTAGATGAACTTAAAAAGTTCCCTGGAGTGGTAAATCACATTCCCTTGTAGTTCAATTACAAGTTTGTTTCAGGCCGTGTTCTGGGTTTTGGGTTAAAGGCAAGTGCACTTATGGTGCTACCATAACTCTTTGCAAGCTTGAATTCTAGTTACAAAGGGTATAGTGGGAGAAATGGGTTTCTGGAAGAAGTGCTTGGTTGATACATAGAGTTTTGTGTTGGCCTATAAGCTTGATAATCTATAGGAATTACAAATAGGTTTGTGGTTGGCCCTGTCTAGTCTTAATAAGTAAACTTGGTCAGTACATTGGTTCAAGGGCCCTCTTTGATATTACATTATTAAGCATCCACACAAATGAGGTAGAGCGAGATAATACTTGGCACACGTGAGAGGAAATGGTGTGTTCGGTCTCAGTACCCTCATGAATAGTGAGCTGATTAGGGAAGCGTATTGTAGACTACCTCAACTCTTGGAAATGGGGGTGCTATTTAAAATATTGGATTGTATATACCTCCTCAAGAAATTTTGGTACGCGATGAAGCCTGGCAGAGAGAAAGACATTAGAGCCAACAACTAAGAAAGACATACAAGTTGCAAGTGTAAGGAATGGTCTCTCAATTATCATATAAAATGGAAGTATTATAACTTGACCCGATGGTAATTAATTTGAAATTAAAGGAAGAGATGGAAACAAATGTTAATTTGTTAGGGCAGATACAATATTTGAAAGCAAAATCATCTATGCATGAGGATGAGTCAAAATCTCTTCGTTACAGACTATTGATTTACAATAATAAATCCAAATTATGTGCAACAACTTTAGCACCTCTAGTTTTGTGAGCTGGAATGAAGTGCAAAAGTTTCCATACCTCAATCGACCATCGATGGAGGAAGATGAGACTTCCAAGTAATATATCCTTTGTTGCAAATGTTATCTTTTATTAGGAAGTGTTCATAGGTTGTATACATATAGGAATGTCATGAATGTTAAGAAAATTTGTAGTCCCTGTTGGGTTTTGTTATATTCTTTCCACGACTAACCTACGTAGTGAACCGGGGGGTTAGACGGGGGGCGGAGCCCCCCCTTCGTTGCGCCGATTGTGCAGCAGGGGGGCGGGTAGCCCCACTCTACGGGGTTCAGGGCAGCGCCCCGAGATTTTTTTTTTTTTTGGACCCTATATTAAGTTGGGCGAACCT
>APFE031124779.1:0-11643 GCA_000404065.3 Pinus taeda
AATTATTAAAGGAGTTGTCTTTAGTGCGACTTTTTGCACTTTTCGGTGCCGGAATCCGGTGGTAAAATTTGAGGTGAAATCTTGATTTGTGTTGTTTAAACTAGTTTTTTGACTATATATATGGATTCAACAATTTAGAAAACTCCTAGGGAAATTCAATTGCACAGGATTACCCATTAAGCTTGTGATTTCAATAAATTCCTACCGAATTTTAGAGAAATCAGACCAGAAAAACCTACAATAAAAGCTTCCAAAAAGTCGCACTAAAGACAACTCCATTATTAAACCTTTTCTTAAATGAGGTTTTTTTTTCTTCTTATATATAATATAATATATATATATATATATATAATTTAAATTTTTATCATTTTACCTGTTTTTTTTTTTTTTTTTGACATTTTATGGTATTTTTTTTGTTTTTTATTATAATTTTTTTAATATATTTTTTTGATATTTGATTATTTTATGTCATCGAAATGTCCCTTGCCACCCTTGTCCACTTGAGCCTCCAAGGTGTCGTAGAATTTTTTTTTAACCTTTTTTTAATGTTTAATTTTATTTTTCTTTATTTTTTATCTTAATATTTTTATCTTTTATTTGAAATTTTATTTTATTTAATTCTTTTCTTCTTCTTCTTCTTCTTCTTTTTTACATTGTATAGGGTTTATTTTTTTTTTTTACAATTTTATAGTTCTTTCTGTGTTTCACTTTCTATTTATTTTTGTAATTTGATTTTTTTGTCAATGTTTTTTAATATTTTTAATCAGCTTGTTATTTTTTTTTTTCTTTTTAATATTATATTTGAATTTTTTGTTTTCTTATGTTAATCTTTCTTTTATATATATATATAATATATATATATATATATATATATTATATATATATATATATATATATATATTGTAGGGTCTGTGTCGATGCTTGTTTAGCAACCCGATCCCATTATGTGCAATTTGATAGTCGATTTTAAATTTTTCGTTATAATGAATTGATTATGCTCCTGTTAATTTCATGGTTGGTCTTTTAAGTTTTCATTTCAAGGAGTTCAGCTCACCTACACTGTATCAAGTTGGCTTATGCTAAGATTTTAAAATTGTTATACATTTATCATTAAAAAAAAATACTCTTGGTATAATAACTCTTTCATTCAGGTGTTCATTTTTTAAGTTTTTTTAGTCATAAAAAATTTCCATAATGTCACGCTTGAAACATTTTGAAAATTTAAGATTGTTTTGTAGTCATAATATTTTGTTTTAATTCCATGGTTGAAAAGTTGTCAAGATTTTAATGTTTTTCTAACTCGTGGTATTTTATCTTTAATGATATGGTTGAAAACAGTGATAAGTATTTTTTCTTAACACCACGCCTGAAAATTGTTGGAATTTTAATGTTTTTCAAAAAAGTGATATTTTAAATTTAATGTCATGTTTACAAAATACGTGATATTTTAAGGCTTTTCAAATACGTGATATTTTATCTTTAATGTCATGCTTGAAAATCGTTGGAAATTTAAAGCTTTTCAGAGTAATAATATTTTGTTTTTAACGTCATTATTAAAAATGATGAAAATGTACCTTGAAAAAAGGATGTCATTCTGGCATCAACACTTTTCAATTTTAAGGTGTTTTTTGCACCAAACAAAATGAATTTTATTGTTTTTTAGTGTTATTTTTAAAAATATTGAAAATTTACTTTGCAAAAAATGGTGATGCAAAATCAACACTTTTTATTTTTGGGTCATTTTATCATTTTTTTGGGGGGGTTTTGGGCTTGAGTACCCGTTTTGAGGTAATAGTTCCCATTTGATTGGTAACTATGTTTTCTAAGATTCAGTTTTCCTAGAATGCCATGAAGAATGGGTAGGGGGTTCAAGTAAAATGACGATTAGAATTGAATAGATAGCATAATAAGATAATGAAGGAATATGGCATCTAATTTTAACAAAATTTAAAGTTAGAAGAAAAAGAAAAGATAATATCACATTAACAGAAGTTTCATGGCATGGAAAGGGAAGAATTCCACAAGTTAATACTACTCGGTTAAGTACCTCAAATATGACTTCGATAGTCGAAAACAAAATTTTTTTCTTAAACATTACCATGTCAAGATAACCACACGAAACTGGCATATTAATTAATAGTTGTAGAACAAAAGGATTTCAAATATGCCTTAATTGTTAGCCTCACTCTCTTAATAATCAATTAATAAATCCAAATATTAAATTAAATTATTAAAATCATGAGAACTCCTCAAACTAAGGAGTCTAGTTTTGAATGAGAGATTCTCTCCAACTGGCTCTTCTAAATTAGTGTGTAAGTTGAGAAAATGTCTCAACCAAGTGTGTCTAAGATAGATGCACTATCTTAAGACCACTTGCTCATGTATTTAAATGTATTATTAAAAAAATTGAATAAGAGAGAATTACATGAGTATGAGAGACCACATGATGGCTCTCTTCCTTTTCCACCAGTTTATTGTTGTGTGAGTTAATTTGTTGTGCATATGGTTTTATGGCTATGTGATTTTCCTTCATTAATTAATAATTGTAGAACAAAAGGAAATAAACATCAAGATGAGGGTTAAGAGGAATTCAAAAGTGAGGCAGGTTAGTAAAATACTATTGCGAAATTTGGTGAGGGGAATTTCTTGTCTTGTTTCATTGATTCTAAGTATAACATACTATTCTGGGTTTTGTTCTTAATTAATCATGGTGAAAGGATAATAATATTGTCTTGTGTTTTTAAATCTTCATGGTATTTGGAAAGAACCAAATAAATAAATGAAAATAAAAAAAATGATTGAATTATAAAATTTTATTAGACTTCTACGTGAAAAAGACCGACAAATAATTAATTTGGACAAAATTAGGTCCACCTGTACAAAGAATGAAGGTAATGCTTGTTGTGGAAATGGTGGGATGAAGCGGTTGCCTTAGAACCTCGACAATGTTTTTTGTGACACTTTGGACAATGAGGGTGTCTAAAGAACCAATCTTTAGTTGCAAGCTGTCATGGGGACAAAGCAGGGACTCTCCCTCAAAAAATAGAAAAAAGAAAGAATAAAAAATGATGATGATAACAAGTATGACTAGCGTGAAATGAATAGTTAATCCCATATTAAGCTAAGACTATTGTTTCTATTTCTTTCCAAAAAAACCCTAGAACCCTATAGGTTAAATGCATTAAAGTAACTTATTGATTGAATGAAGTAAGTGATATGCTAAGAACTGATATATATAGGGAAACATTATACTATACTACAAAGGAGTGTAAATGTAAAAGAGAGAAATTTCACGACCACACATAGAAGTGAGTTGCGTACTAGTTTTATCTGTCACCTGTAATGCAGCATGGAAAAGGAAAAAATTGAAGGAATGATAAATTTTGTTGTTGTGATGGAAGAAGAAAACAAGCAATCTAAGATGGATATAAAGGAGCTACTTGGATAAGTGAACAACAAAAGGAATCTTAGAAGGAAGTTGTCTCAAACTTTACTTGAAGCATAATTAATGAACATGTAACATACAATCATAATAACATAGAAATTCTACCTATTACGATAATGTGCTAGCCATAATCCATCATTTCAAATAAAAAATAAAAAACAGAACAATAAAAGTTTCTTGGTATATTATTACCATGTAAACAATCCATGAACTAGAACTTATAATAGAACGGCTTCATGGATTCCTTGGTAGTTGACACATCCATTAGCTAAGTAAAAAGGATTAAGACTATTGTTGGTGAGATATAACGATGCCTCTTATTCAGTGCAGGTTGCTGAGCTTGTAGAGTGGTGAAGTATGCTAAATACCACATTCAATACATAAGTAACAATTGGTGATGTTTGTGATAACATTTGAAATGATTATACATGTATAGATTCTTCTTAAATGACAATTGATGAAAACTAATGGTAGCCTTGATGATGTTGAATGTAAGTCGAATCAGATGAAAAGTTCTTGATCGAACCTCTATGTATACTTTACTGGATAAAAGAAATCATTTTGCCAAGATGTGCAATCACCCAGGTCAAGTGCAATGGAAGAACTTCAACTGGGTGAGGCTACTTAGAGGTTAAATATTATATGTGTGAGGCATATTCTAGCCTATGTGGAGGGCTACGAAAACACTAAGGACAATGTTTCACTCAAGGGGAGGAAGATGTGACACCCCTCAGTAAAAAACTATAAATGTTTTGTTTTACCACAGATGACTTGGTAAAAATGGTGGGCCAAGTAAAGGCCTAGGTGGATGGTAAAAAATAAATGTTATTTTATTTAATTGAATTTATTTTTATAAATAATACAAGCTAGGGACAACCATAAAATTATGGGTAATAGTGCTAAAAGAATGTTTCATTTATGAGATAGTCAAGTTGGTTATTCCTCTCCCTAGAGATAATTAATCTTAGTTGGGACAAGGGAGCGAAGAGGGTGACAGGGAAGAAAACCTTACGTGACCTTGGAGACTTGGAACTTGATTGAAGTAGGTCTAAGAGAGGAGTTGAAGCTTCAAGCTTTGGAGCTTGAAACAAAGCGTTATTGAAGGTTGGCAGGATGCTAATAGTTGGGGTATTCTTGAGCTGGCGGGTGGCAAGTGGAATCATTAAGATAGAATTGTGAGTATGAGTTTTTGGGTTGGACTGAAAAGGTCTTGATGCCTCTTGACAAACCTGACTAGGTCACTGTTAACTAAATGTTCTAGAAAAAAAATTGATTCAAGGGGAGATATGGACGTAATTGTTATTTTCATTGGTTTGGTTTAGCACTTTCCTTCTTGGTAATTTTGTGGATAGTTAGACAAGTTGAATAAAAAGTAAGTATCTGCTTGGTCGTGTACCCCCTTGTTTTAATTATTGAGAAGACACTTTGTTATTGATTAATCTATTTCAAGAAAAAAAAAAATTATGTTGTATTTATTTCACTTGTAAAGTTTCTTGTAGATGATTGACAAAAAAAAAGGTTAGTCTTCGGCCAAACTGAATAACCAACATGCTAGGAGAGCAATCCCGAATTCAAAATGGTATATTGGAATAAATGGGGGCAGATCTTGGGGTTAGAACCCATTCAAAAATTCCTGACTTCAAAATGTAAAAAAAAAAGGTTATAGAAAGATAATAAAGGACACTTACTAATACTTTAAAATGTGAATTATGTAGACTTTGTATGGACATATATGCAACATATTACAACTATCAAGTATTATGCATAAATCGTCACCGTAAAAATAGGCCACTATATACATTTCGGAATTAGGTAAGGAGTGGGCCCATAAAGATTTAATTAAAGAATATTTCAAATCGTAGAAGTTAGATAGGTATAGATGAAATACTTGAAAATACGACAAGGATTAAAACCTAAAACTATAGTTGCAAAATTATCTAAAATAATTGGACCCAATACATAGAGAGGTTTGCAAGAACAAATAAATACACTGATTAATACATATTACCAACTTTGTTGTTGATCCGCACGCGAAAGAGTTGAAGACTGGCTAATTCAGAGAAAACTTTCGAGTAAACCCTGTTATGGTTCACAATGTCTTACAATGAATTAAGTAGTAATTGTATTAAGTAAACTGAATCACTACATGTGATAGATAAAGTTCTTTAGTAATACAAAGTCGAAAATACATCAAATAACCTTTGTTTTAAGAAAGATAAGCAAACTTAATTATATGAATGAAACCAGAGCGGTCAAATACACCAGCCATCGTATACCGACCAAAATACCCAGGGCTATCGAAGCCTCAAACTATGAGAGGCATGCAAAAAAATATCTATATATAAATATACAGTTGAATTTCTAAGCCCCGAAGGGCTTAAGTATTAATCAAATGACAAGTTCATGCAAGACCATAATTATTCCAGTAAGAACATAAAAACTCAGAGGGATTCAACTGAGTTTAGTGAGAGTATAGCTCTATAAGAACGTATGCAGAAATGGCCCCTCAGCCTGAACCTGAAACGCATACAGAAAAAAGACCAAATGAGAACCTGTTTGGGAGTGCAACTCGGATCTAAAATTATATTTCCTTACTGGTGTCACTACCAAAACTTAGGTTACAAACTGGCATTGCGAGAAGGCACTCTTATTAAGTGTGACATCCAATGGAAGAAAGGAAATTTAACTCGTAAAAAGATGGGCTTTCGTCCATTAACCTATGTATGACGCAGGTGCAGTTGCAACCCTCACAGCCTGTGCACAGGAGTAAGTTTCACAAATTAATAAGATAAAATGCTGGGACCCTACTCTTAAATATAACAATAGGACAAGAAGTCCTTAGCTAACAAACACAGCAAAGAAATAATCTTATAATTAAATTCATATTCCTAGGGTTCGCAAGCGAAACAAGCGGAAGTAAATTCAACATTTTAGCACATAACTTCAAGGAACTATGCAATATCTCCAAACATCAATATGAGTGAACCAGGTTAAGCAGATTGAACACAAGCCAATAATTTAAATGAGAATATATTCTCGTCAACTGTGATATAAAATCTGATATTTCTATTTCTCTGCTAGAACATAAACTATCTAAAAACTCTAGCCTAGTAAGTTGCCACGGCACCTGGAAGGAGAAACAAGTGTATTGTTAAAATGGAATTTGGGAGAAACACCGAAATTCCTGAAAGAACTGTGGATGGTCGCGTCAATGGTCTCACTTGCGATGGCAGAAATAAACAAACTAAGAAAAAAAATAGGGTTAATACTTATGGGTGGAAACTGACCATAAATCTATACAATGCGAACAGTAAAAAAAAGTGGCTGCGTCGGTTTCCTATTTGTGAGTAAGCTCCAACGACTCTTTTGACGGAAACCAAAATTCCATACATAGACTTATCATAGAAAAGCTATAATAAAACTTAGAAAATAACAAGTAAACGTGGAATATTAATTCGGCACCAACCAGCAGTAGAGTATACCCCCAACAATCCTGCAAATCATTAAGATCTATGAACTGCATGGCCACTAGCTTCGGAAGGTTAAGTAGGGTTGAAATCCCATCTATATCCCTTGTTAAAAGACTCCAATAAAAGAAAAGGAAACGTGTTCAGCAACTCGTAACCAAGAAGCATAGTAGATATAATAATTTACCTACAGATTAAACGAACCAGCTCTGAGTCAAACAAACTTAGGGGTAATCGAACCATAGTTTCACCATAGTTAAAGAGCGCAAATTTGACAAAGGGAAAATCAACAATGAGCACCATATGACATCGTGGGAGGAGGGTAGTTACCCTCTACCTAGCCCTGTTTGTTTTCTCACCGTCGATCTTAACCGATTTAGATTCGGCCATAGATCTATCACTCAAGCCTAGAGCATTGACTGCCAGATGGTACATGACGAGATTGGTTTCAATATAGTTAGACACCTTAACCTATATATGAGTTATCCGAATGCAAATATTAGCTAAGTGAAGTCCCACTTTATACCAAATACCATACTTTGGCAGGTTAAAGACATATACATGTGGATGAATTTCACTAAAACCATAATAATCGAATCAAGACTAGAGTTCGAGACCGCTACAATATCAATCAAATAATGTGACTCTGTTGCAATACTATAACATAAATATTTACAAAAATAATTTTGAGTATACGGTGTAAGCAATTAGTGTCTAGTAAAAAAAATATTATGAGGTATGTTACCATGGCTAACACCATCAACAAAAATAAAAATAACTTAAAATATTATATTTATAATTTAATTTAGTTTATAATATTTTAATTTAATTTAATTTAATCTCACGTCTAGTATAATATAAAACAATCTATTGTTATTATGAAATAAATATCTAAAAAATATTCATAACAAAATATTACCTGTCATGGTCACTCCTCTTTGAAACTTTAGTCACTCCTATTATCTTATATGGATGTGAGGTCTAGGGTTGCAGCATCTCTAGAGAATCCTAGAGAAAGATTGAGCAAATCCAGAAACGTTAACCTGAAAATTAAAAGCAATACACCCTATCCTATTCTCCTTATAGAAGTAGGTTTTTCCCCTATCAAAAGCCTAGCTATGACGAGTCTTTTGTTGTACAAGCACAAACTCAATAACATAGGAGATCATAGACTTCCGAAGCTAGCTTTAAATTCTAGCCAAAACAACCTAAGGCTCAAGTTGGGGTGGTATAAAGACGAAGGCCTGGTTAAACCTTTGGGAGATCAACGAGACTGATGCTTTGCAAAACATTAATAACATTAAAAATATTGTTACTTCCAAGTTCAAAGAAAAAATGTGGTGTGAGAAAAATTTAGCAGCTAAAAGAAAATTAAGTTATTATAAGAAGGTCATCAACCCCACCCTAGGAGATCAAAAGTATCTCTGTTTTAACTAGCTCAAAGAAGAAAATTAATATAGCAAAGATTAGAATCAAATCTCATGAGCTCCATAGTGAAACAGGTGGTTGGGCAGTTCTTAAAACACCATGGATGGAAAGGATCTACCATCTCTTTGACAATAGGAACATCAAGGATGAAAACCACTTCCTCTTAGAGTGCCCCACGTACAACCACATTAGATCTCAGTGTCATAATCTTTGTAGCGATATTGAACTTCCTAGCCTTTTACGATGTCAAAATTATACTGAACTCGGGAGGCTTCTCTCCAAGCTTTTTGAGCATAAGAATAAAATCTTACATCAAACTAAACAATTTGTTTCTTTAGGTCCCCATAAACCAAAGTTTGGTCTCAGTGGACATTAACCACCATCATCATCATTCTAATTTTCATTTTCAATTTTGTTTCTAGATTTGAAATTTTAGTTCTATTTATCTTTAGAGAGTGTTACTATGAAATTAATTTAAATTTAATAAAATAAAAAATATTTAATATTGAAAAATACTAACGTAAATAACATAAAATAGTTTATTGATTGGAACTGGTTCTTTTATAATAAATAATCTCCTTTTTTCAGTCTATTTTTAATTAATTATATAGTTTATTAACAAAATTATATTTTATTATTTAAGATTGCATTTTAAAAACATAAATAAGTTCAACATTTTCGAGAGATAAATATATTCAACATTTTTATTATATTTCAATTGTACAATTTTAAAAATGAATTTTTTCCATTTAAACAAATTTTTTTAATTTTTTTCCTCATTGTAAATAAAATTAATAATTTTTTCGTAACAAAATTAAAAATTCAAAAAATTAAATTATTCAAATGATATTGTTTTATACCATTTTGGATTCATCTTCATTTTTACTAAGTATTTAGAAAGATCAAATCCCTTGAGATGCAAACATCTTTTGTAGTGAAATGAGATTTGATTCTTTTAGGTGCTTGGTACAAGTGTCTAGAAAGATCAAATCCCTTGAGATGCAAACATCTTTTTGTAGTGAAATGAGATTTGATCCATTTAGGTGCTTGGTACAAGTGTCTAAAAACATCAAATCCCTTGAGATGGAAACATCTTTTTGTAGTGAAATGAGATTTGATCTCTTTAGGTTCTTGATAGATCCAAAGTTAACATGGGTTTGGGCTGGTATAATAAATATGTAGCTTACATTGAAATATTTTATTTATAATTCAATTTTTTGACATTAAAATGTTAAAACATGTCCTCTCATATTTCTTCCATATTCATACATTTAATTATTTTATTATTAATATTTTCTAAAATATTAGACATCAAATCCATTTAAAGCCTTGAAAAATTACAAATATCCCTTATACATTGAATTAGAAAGCAACTTTTAATGGAATAAGAATTCTCTCAATCCCTATATGTTTCATATTAAAGCCTTTTATTCAACTTATTCAAAAGATTTAATTTATAACCTACATTGAATTTTTCTTTGTTATCAATATTTTAAAATCATGTATATAAAATCCATATTAGAAATCAAATTAATAGCACATCTCTCTACTTATCCAAAGTGAAAATATATATATGAAACTTTTTAATTCAAATTACTTTATTTTTCTCTATATAAAGTAGATATAAAATCATGTTATTTTAGTATGGGCATTGAAATATTTTACTAATCGTTGACAATGATTTTTTTTATTGATATATTTTTATTTTAAATATCACATCAACATAGAATTAATTACACATCATGTTTATCAATAATACAATGTCATGTCATCTCGATATTAAGTAGTGAATAAATTACATTTCTTCCTTGTAGTAAAAAGTAAATTAAATTTCTTTTACACATTCCATATTAAATAGTAAAGAAATTACATTTCTTCCTCACACTAAAAGGTAAAATATTTATTTTAAGTACTATTACTTTATATCTCTATATAGAGTTATATAAAATTAAGGTGTGACTTAAAGTATTTTGATTAGGCTGACATTAATTTTTTTTATTACTATTTTCTATTTCTCAATTTAGATTATTATTTTAATATTTTTAAATGTAATGTTATGTGAAACAATATTTTATGATAATTTTAATTTAATTATTAATTATTATTAGGTGCGACGGTTTGGTATTGTAAGCTTTATACAATATCAAAAAAATTCTTATTAGTAGTCACAAATCAAATGTTGAGATTTATCTCAAAAGTAGAGATGGATTTACATAAAATATTATCAATATTTGAAATTCCATTATTCATTCATATAGAATAAATAACGAAAATACCCCAACATATTTTATTTACAAACACTAAAGTAAAAAAAATAATATGTGAATCTTCAATAAAAAGGCATATTAACATAATAACAGTGACAACACCACAACAAGTGTTGTGTTGGATAACAACAAAGTCCCTGCCACAAAATTTTGTAGCCACAAAATTTTGTAAAACGATATTAATTTGCAACATACTTAACTATTAGCCTTAGACTAGAAAAGCATTTAATTCAATTTATGTATGAAGTACATGAATGAATTCTTTTTGACAATATCTTAATGATTTTGTGTATTTGGTAGTTGATTTACAGACAAAGAAAAAAATTATTACTTAATTATCAACATAATTCAAGTGATTACAAAGACATTTAATTCAATTTATGTATAGTGATTACAAAGACATTTAATTCAATTTATGTATGAAGTTACATGAATTGAATACCTATGACCTTATCTTTTAAGATTTTGAGATTTTGTGTATTTGATTTACACTCAACTAAATGAACCTGAACTATTAGTGATGTGAGAATTGTTGGTAAAATTATTTTGATAGCCTAATGAAGCATGCAATCTAAATCTTTGCACCCAAATGCATGATGGGTATTATGGAAAAATGATTATATTGTTGTATCAGTATCAATTATGCTACTATGTTGCATGTGCTTCATTGATATCTAGTTTATGTTGCCTATGTTTCATTGATATATAGTTTCTATTGGATTACGTGTAGATATTTTTGACTTAGTTCCATCAAACAATAAATGAGTTCATATTTTTTTAATTAAGTGAATAAAATATTTATTAAAAATAGAAACATGTTTTACAAATAAAATTTATAATTATTATAATTACACGTTATAGATTCTTGAAAATATATGAAATTAATAAAATCAAAATGTCCGCGACGGCGGGTGATTGTAGATAATAATTACAAAATTTGAGCCTACTAAACTTACCCAAGCATCCCAAAAACTGCCTAGCAATATAAAACTTTTAAAAGGTATATGCAACCATAAGAAATCAAAAGTTCATTTTA
>APFE031124785.1:0-12834 GCA_000404065.3 Pinus taeda
GGGTTCGGGGGGGGGGGGGGGCGCTCCCCAGCAACTATGATATAACCAGCACATTTAGAAGCGCACACGTAAGAAAAGTTCATTTACTGATTCCATCTCTAATATTACAGAGAGTGATCTAGTCTCTTGCTTCAAATAACATAACATCAATAATATATGCTCCATAGTAATGAATGCGCATATTTTCCTGAGAGATAAAAATCCATCAAAATACCGTTTTTAATCTAATGTGCCACCAATCAATCTCCATTAGATCCAAACCAAAGCTTCTTATAGCCACTCAAAAATGAACATCACCAAAATCACAGGGCAATAAGTATTATTCCATATGCAACCACATGCTCTCATGTCATGTTAAAAATAGTTGACAAATGTCCCATCACATATCTCTCATCATTTATATTGGAGAAACCTTCATGGGGTAGAAAACTCCATTCTGAACAAAGGTGCTTCAGATGGTGTATCACAATGGGGTACAAGACTCCTCTTTATAGAGATTATCTGTAGGTTAACTGCCACATTTATTGTAGACTACTAGGATACCATCTAACCACCATATTAATAAGGGATCACTATGCCCACCTTTTAAGTTCTAATCACCATATCAATAAGGGACTACTAAGGCCACCTTCTAACCTCCACATTAGTGATAGACCTCTATTGCAGGATTCCAGAGTCCATACTTACAGCTACTTTTATCTTGTTCTTTTAATCACAAAAAATTAGGTGTTTGAGGGAGATTAATTCTGGCCAAGCATTACTGAATTTGCCAAGCAAGGTAAATTCATGCAGTTGTGCCACTTCGTCTTGAATCACTTCAGTACCTTGTGGGATTTCTGGCAGGCGTGAGCCTTTTCCAAAAAGCTTGGATTTAGCACTCATACTGACTGAGGTTTTCTTTTCCTGACCAATGATTTGAGATGTTAGTGTATAGGGTTCCTTATTGGAGTACCTACAAAAGCATTGTTGAGAGCTAGACCTGTAAGTGAGGAAGTGCTTCTCCCTAACTAGTGTTTCTCTTGAGCAGCCACTAATAGTTAATAGCAAGGCTAATGGTTGATCAAGAGAAACACCAAAATTTAATAGCATCGCTTGAACCTACAACATCGCCATTATTCATGACACAACTTTACAACTCTACCAGTATTACTTTTTAAAATGTTTTTCTTATGATTATTAAGATTTTTCTTCTTTTTTGTATTCTAATCAATTGTATAATTGGTGATGCAGATAAAACAAATACGAAGTGCACTTGCCATTGCATATATACTGAATCGTACATTGGTATGTATTTGCTAGCTTTACTATAATTTATTGATCGATTTGTTGTTGTTGTTGGTACACTGAATTGTATTATGCATGCTTTCTTAAATCTATCAGTACTTTTGTAAGGGTCAGAGTCATTTATATTTATAATTACAAGGTAGTTCATTCCTGAATATTTAACAGGCTATTTTATCTGCAGATAATGCCTGCACTGTGGTGCCGGTTAGATAGACTTTGGTATGGACATCCAGGGATATTGCCAGGAACTAAAACAAGACAGCCTTTTCTATGCCCTTTGGACCATGTATTTGAGGTATTTCTTCTTTACTAAATTAACATTGTCGTGCATGAAACTGATTTCATCTAGTCTGTTCGTCTTTTGTAAAATTTCTGCATTTCAGTTTTTAGTGCAAAACAGGAATTTGATCCCTTAGACTAAAGTTTTCTGCATATTAACCCTGTGAATTTTCAGCTTTAGGGCTGTTGTGAAATAGTGTATAAAATAACATTGGAAAGAGTACTGTTGACCACTCCGTGTCAACTACACTATAGCAATACACATTTTTTCAAGGGAATTCCATCATGTTCGAGCATTCATATGTTCAGAATTCATCATCATCATTTGTCAGTTTGTCAGAGTTGTAACTCCAAAATCTGCATCCCGGTGGACCATTGTAAAAATGATTCTAGTATGTCTATAAAGCCATGTAAAACACCTAGGTAAGCTCAAGAATTTTTGCTAATGAGTTTTATCCTAGGGAGCTTTTCAACCTCGTTAATTATTTTGTACACGGAATAATTAATAGAGTTTTTCTCTCACACATACCCCCAAAGCTAGGGTGGGATTTGATAGTGTTGTCTTAAGTAAGTCCTGACTCCTAGTGTATTGAGTCTATGTATTTTCATCATACTAGGTCATGTCTTGAGTCTCCCAGAATTTGGATGAGTCTAAGTGTCTATTTTTATTTATTAAATTTCCAGCTGGTTAGGAAATTTAATAATTTGGATGTAAATCGTAAAATCAAAAGTTTGTAAAAGTTGAAGGGGGTAGAGTACTCATAGTTAGAACCTCTACACCTCAAATTTTGTGTTTAGACACCTTTTGAGGGTTAAAATTTTATATTTTTTCCTCGATTTCCCCCCCCGTCGACAAAAAAATGGCTAAATAATTAGCCGGAAATTGTTTAGAAAATAAAAATGAGAGAAAAATAAATTCTCTCCAAGTGAAAATTATTAAAAAAGGGAATGTGCAATTTCCAAGAAGGGAATCTCCACATCAAGCAAGAAAAAATTTAAGAAAATATTTTTGGCCCAGGAAAAAGGAATTAATTCCCAGAAAAATCAAATTTTCAAGAAAAAATGAGTTTATGGTCCAAGTTTGTTAAGTGAATGGGAGTTTTTCGAGGAGAAAAAGTTAGAAAAAATATTTTTTTGGACCAAGAAAAAGGCCTTCACCAAGGAATTCGATTTTTTTTTCTCAAGCAATCAATGGTAGAGATTATTTTGACATGGATCAAGCATATAATCAGTGAAGATCAAGTCAAATTTGTGCACTTTCATGGATCTAGCCATTTTTCACTTGGAAGAGTTCTCTAGAGCTCTCATTTTTTCTATATAAGGAAGCATATGCTCCTCATTGTAATCATATTTGGATGTTGTAATTGGTTCTCGAAGCTCTGTAATTTATTCTAATAAAGTGTAGTCTTTGGGGGCATGACCATGTGTGTATGTCTTGCCTTATCATGGTAAATGTGTTTTGAAATGTGCTTATAATTTCTATTATAGTTTTCAATATTTGTTAAGTTCTTTAGCCATTTGGATTTGTAGCTGCTTGTTTCCATCTATATCTAGGTTAGAAACACTATTGACTAGATAGATCTAGTGAATTCTTGTTTGAATCACTAGAGCTTCTTCTCACTATGTGGCTCACCCTTCTGAATCTAACAAAATCCTTTGAAGTTTTTGTAGAAATATTTGTCTTGAGCAGGTATCAAGGACTTGGGGCAGTTCTTGTTTGAATCAATTAAGTACTCGAGCTGGGCATTTGGTGAAGTTCTTGCTTGAACCACTCACTTACCTAGCACATGATAACTGAGAACCCATAGTGGGACATCTCAAAGACTGATCATAAGAAAATTGTGAAGGGGGTTTTCTTGCCTTTTTACTCAACCTAGATCACTCATTTTATAATTAAATCTTTAACTTATTTTAAAGAGCTTTAAATGATCTATTTGCTATTTCTAGAGCTATTCTATTTGATCTATGGGTGGAGGTGTCCTCATACCCATAGATTAGATTTGTAGATTATACTTGTAAATATTTATGAATAATATCTTGTAAACATTTTATTTCAAAATTGCATAAATATATTTTTCAATATTTTGTTTATATATATTTGTAAAACTTTGTAAATTATATTTGAAATATTTTATGTTAAATTTTGTAAATATTTACAATACTTGTAAATATCTTTTTTTGAGACTTCGTAAATAATGTAAAATATCGAAGCAGAAAAACTGATAGCTTGTTGACTTAAATGTAAAAATACACAAGAGATATTTGTATAATAATTTATTTATATATGAAAATGTACAATTGATGAAATGTTACAATGAGGACCCGCCTATATATACCTAAGCAGGCGTCCTTTCGTCACTGGGCATGTCTTTTATACATGCCTTTTCACTTAACTTAATAATTACTTAACATAATCAATATTTGATTATTTAATATTTACATTTATTTTATTTTTTTATTTGTTATGAATATAATATACATGCCTTTTCACTTAACTTAATAATTACTTAACATAATCAATATTTGATTATTTAATATTTACATTTATTTTATTTTTTTATTTGTTATGAATTATATTCATAACATAGCCCCTTCCTTCAGAAGCTTTGTCCTCAATGCTTATTGTCGGCAGTTTCCATCAGTTTGCATTTGTCATCTCGGCATATGTAACTTGACGCCATTAGGACCTCTGTTTGTATAATTTACTTGGTGACACTATCTTGAATCTAGGGTTATCGATTTATTATTATTGTTATAATTTTAATAATAATATTTCTACCTGATTCCAAACAAGGGAGGGCCTGGAAATTGCTGCGACATATTGAGGAAGCCTCCATGTGGATGACCACCCATGTGATGTTGAAAGGAAATGAACATGTTGTCTGGATCCTTTCCTTGACTAAGAGAATTCTAGTTCCCAAGACCTTTCCAAACATCTTCTCCTGTTCCTCCCATGGCTTCTCTTTTGAAATGGCTGCCAACTTGGCAATCAGTCCTTCGCTGATCTCTAGTAGCCATCACTTGCTCAAATCCAATACTTGATGGTCCAAGAATAGCAGGGTTATCATTACTAGGTCTAAAAGGTGGTGGAGGAGGAAAGACACCAAAAGCTCTGTTTGCCAAAGAAAGCAATTGGGGTCTTATAGGACTTCCCATTGCCCTGGTCGAATGAACTGTCCAATTTGACTTTCCACTAGATCTAGGAGGAAATTGCCCCCCTTTCAAATTTTTTGCACTGCTTGTTATTCTCTTAAGTGGCAACACATTCTTCTTGAAATAAATATCAATTTTAACAAACTGAGTTTTTCCCTTTATGTCTTTCTTAATCAATCTATTTGATTTCTTTTTTACTGCTACATTATTTACATCACTATCCATAAGGGAACTTTCACTGGTAGATTTTTGTTTGTGTCTTAATGCTAAAGGCTTCTCAACCTCGGAGTCAACATCACACATAAGGGAACCTTCACTGGGTGATGTTGTCGATTGTTTCACCTGAACCCTCATACGCAAGGGAACATCATCATCTGAATCATTCCCTTGACCCACCTTGTCTGCGACATCTTCATCTTCAACATTATAATCATCTACTGCTTCATCTTCTTTTCCTGCTTCTCCTTGTTTTGTTTTTTCATTGTCACTATTATTTTCCTTATTATCGATTTCCTTTCAACATGCTTTAACTTCTGCGAATGATTTTTCTAATCACTGAAATGCTTCTTGAATTTTACTAAATTGCTCAACGCATTCAGGACGTGAACGTAATGGCATATTGGGTGGCGAACAACGTTCAAAGACCCGCATGATTATATTGTGTGCCATGGCTCTGATACCACTGAAGCATAAAAACTGATAGCTTGTTGACTTAAATGTAAAAATGCACAAGATGTATTTTGTAATAATAATTTATTATATATAAATTTTACAAGTGATGAATGTTACATTGAGGACCCGCCTATATATACCTAAGCAGGTGTCCTTTCGTGACTAGGCATGTCTTTTCACTTAACTTAATGACTACTTAACATAATCAATATTTGATTATTTAATATTTACATTTATTTTATTTATTTATATTCATAACATATATTCTATAATTCTTTATCTCTTTCTCTATAATTCGTGAGGCTTGTATTTTTTGTATTTACTAAGATGAGAAGGCGTAGGCCTTGAAAACATTTTGCTTGCAGGTTTACTATGAGGGTTTGAAGAGATTTTTTTTTTTGTGAGGGCCGCATTTAGATTCAAGCTTTTCTCTTAATCCCCTTGATAATTGTTTTGTGAAGGCCGAGAGCATAACCATCAATTTTTTGACATTTTGCAGGAAACTGAATTTTTTGATTTCGCTTCTGCAATGGAGAAGGCCCTATAATTTATTTTGATTTTTTTAGAGAGCTGCAAGCCCTAAAAGGTTTTGATTTTGATTTGAATATTTGTCTAACCCTTGGAATTTTTTTGGCAGAAAAGAAATCGAATCTTTTGATCAAATTGTGGTAAGGGGTTTAAGCCCTTGAAATCATTTCTAATTTTCTGGTGAAGGCAGAAAATTTTCTCAAGCGATTCCTCGAGGTGCACTTCATTTTTGGATGCCCTATCTACTACGAGATCAGAGGAAGGTTCCATTGCTTGTTCAGAGACTCAGAGACTCTCACATAGTATTTCAGGTATCCCGAGTAGAGATCTCTAGCCCTATATATGCAGGAGGCTCTTAGGTTCTGAGCGCATATTCTTTAACCTCCCATCAGACCAAACCCCACACAGAGGATCACGACATTTTTCAGGGTACTACCTTCAGACAGGGGCACAAAGAGAACGATTGATATCGTTTCATATCCAGACTCTAGACTAGTGAGGATCCGTGGGGCCTCATCCCGCCACATGAGAGCTCAGCAGCTAAACTGTCTCAGATGCGTCCCTTGGAGACGGACTAGGTCCTCCAGACCTTTCCAGTGCACAAACTCCCCCAGACAACGAGTTAGTGGACAATCCACACCTCCCACTGACCCTTCATCAGGGCAACAAACTTTGTGGAATTTTTTTCAGTGCTCTTCAGTAACTCTCGAATGTTAGGAGAGATGGGTCTGATCCTCTTCGTTAGGGCATTCCATACATTGTATCTTTTATGTTCATGCATTGTACATTTTATATTCATGCATTATATTTTTTTATAGGAGACTGTTTGGTTCTCCTGCATTTTATGGACATCACTGTACTCAATAGTCCCTTTGACCTACTTTGTGGTCATTAGTTGGACATAAATATAATTATCTTATCTTATCTTATCTATATTTCAACTACAATTTTTTTTAGGACTTCGTTTGGGGTTTTTGGCCATCATCACTCCAGATCGAATTTGTTCTGACTAGCCACTAGCTCAAAAAGGATATCTTCTGCATCTAAGAGGGTGTTCTAGCGATTTTGTGGATCAAAATTTATATTTATTTCAAGGAAAGTCATTTAAATTTTTGCAATACGTTTGAGGGTTTTCCTTTGAATTTTTTTTTAATTGTTTCTCTTGGCAGGGTTGCAAGCACTGTTGGAGGCCTCTTCCTTCTGGGCCGAGAGCTTTCAAAAGTTAGTTTTCCATCTGGTGCAAAAGCCATTTAGGCTTAGACATCTTGCCAAATTAACCAAAATTTTGAAGGCCTAGGGCCTTGAAATCTTAAAATATATTCCTTATAAAATTTTGTAAGATTTTTGAGCTTAAATTGAGCTACCTACGAGCTAAGTCACATGACACGAGGACATGTAAATACGAGTATTCGCATGAGACACAACGACCCCAGGAACAGGACATGAGGGACACGTTATATCTATCTATCTATCTATATATATATATATATATATATATATATATATATATATATATATAATACTGAAATAGTATTAGTTTATTAATTTACTACGTCAATGATGTTCATTGCTCACAGTTCATTGTTCATTCTTGAATCTTCATGTTATTAACTTATTAAACAGATTGAGAACCAAATCAAGGATCTCAATGGGGGCATTCTGCATATGGAACATATGACATCAGACACTAATATTTTCTTTCTCGATAGTTCTAGCTCTCTTGTTGATTAGTATATGAATCTGACTTACTCAAATTGCAGATCCTGGAAAATGTGGGCAATTGCAAGACAGACTCAACTAGGTAGAGCCCTATATATTTAAGTCAACTCTTTGTATCCGTGGAAATTTGCAATTAAAACAATACAATGGCTATATATCCATGGCTTTCTTCTTTGGTCAAACTTGGAGATATGCAGGGAGTCGAAAAATGTTTTGAAGAGTGGGAATTCAATGGCCTAATTTATGATATCAGAGTGTCCAATGTACTAATTGATGCCTATATCACAAAAGGAATGATTGAAAAGGCAGGCCACAAAGTCTTTCTTGAACATGTTTTAGAAAAAGGAGGAAAAGCAAATTTCAAAACATGGGAATTGTTTGTGGAAACATGGGAAATGTTTGTGGAAACATGGATAATGTTTGTGGATGGATATTTAGAGAACAAGCAAATGAATCGAGCTATAGAGACCATGAAGAAAGCTATTTCAAAAGTTAAAGATCATGGATGGAAGCCAACCCCTGAAAAGGCTCTTGAATACATTGAGAAAAATTATATAGGTATGGGTGTGTGGAATACAAGAAAATGCTGACCTGGTCCCCACATGCTCAAAAACAAGAAATTTAAGCCCCTAACCGCAAGCTTCAAACCATGAACACTATTATCAAGGACCCAGGGCGATGTGAAGTTGATGGTTGGGAATCGCTGAAGGAACTTCCAACACAACACAACAACAACTCCAACGAGCAAACAATGACCAAGTTCCAACACAACAATGACTCCAACGAGCTTTGATAGTGAAAAATGACCGAAAAAACCAAAAAAATTAACCATGCGCAGGCTTTATGAGTGACCTTTTGTGGGACACGTGCCCTAAGGGGCAAAAACGTTAGGGCACATTTTTTCCACGTCGAAAACGTGTGTCACGATTGGAGGACACGGTAAAAAACGTTTTGGACATGTTTTAGGTCGTATTTTGTGTCCGACACGTGAAATACGGGACACATGACCTTGAGGGACGTGACATGCGACTTAGCCTGCGAGCATTCTTGAATTCGTTTTCCTCAGATCCGCAAGCCCTAAGGGTAACATTTATCTCTGGTGCAAATTTTCTGAACTTGATATCTTTGCAAGCATTTTTTAAAAGTTTGATACATATATAAAAAAGATCTAATATTCCATCCCTTGGATTTTCAGGTACAACATGTTTTGAGTCTTTCTCCCATAAGCTGAGAAGGTCTTTTCATCTCTGCCTTGTCTCCTTGGAAGGATCGAGTAAGCTTTGGAGTCATTTTTGTCTAGGAGCGAGCATAGAAACGTGTCTCTGTTGCCTGATGCTAGCAGCTTTCAGTGGTTTGATCTGCTAAGATTTCATATAGAAAATTTAACTCACCAAATTGGCTGTGAGGGTCTTTGGTTTAACTCTGGTTAAAAGCAGATTTCAATTATTGGCATCTCTTGTACTTTCAAGGCCTAATTCTCTAAAGTTGCAGGCCTATTCATGGCTATTTCTTGTTGCATTTTGTTGCAGGACCAGTTCTCTCTGTTTGAATGGTTTGGAAGGCTGTCATTTGCTTGTTTAAAAGATTGTCATAAAGATATCAAATCTGAGGTGTGGCCTAAGTTACCAAGATTCGGATATGGACTCGGATCCGGATCCGGATTTGGATCCAGGTCCAGATTCGCTAGATTTTTGAAAATCCAGGATCCGGATATCCGGATATGACAAGGATATGTCAAGTACAAAAAAATATAATAATATTTTAAAAATTTTAAAAAACATTTTGAGTTCAAAAATCAAATCCTTTTATAAATCACAACATTTAGAACTGAAATCATTAAATATATTATAAATATGAAAGTTGAAACACTAAAATGATGCATCCTCCCTCATACAAAAAGGATAATATCATCAATGATAATAGTAAGTACAAAAATGAGTGTCTCATCCATGATCACTCTACTAATATCATAATGTGCTGTACGTTTAACTACATATCCTCAAATGGATCTACATTCTCTTCAAACTAAAATTTATTATCAATACACAAAATTAAAAATTAAAATACACAAAATTAAAATATAAATAAATTAAAACTTGTTTTTTTTTATTTAAGTGGG
Source organism: Pinus taeda (assembly GCA_000404065.3). NCBI lineage: Eukaryota > Viridiplantae > Streptophyta > Pinopsida > Pinales > Pinaceae > Pinus > Pinus taeda. Next base: position 9,755 of record APFE031124785.1, read on the forward strand.
AGTACCTGCTGTTGATCACCAAGGACTTACATAAAATTTATACGATTTTAAACATAAGTTTAATTTATAACAGTAACTAAAATTTATGTTTAAAATCATAGTTTATAGACTTTTTGTATATTATAAGTTGGGAGTCTGTAAGCATCAAGCCCATATGTATCCAGCTTCTCAATTGTATGTAAATTTGGTACCACCAGTTAATATAATCTGTTTTACAAAACTTCAACATAAAAGAAAAGGATCCTGAGCTCCCTTTCTTTTAGCAGAGGGAAAAACAAGAACATTTTTGTTGGCAAATAAGCAAGTCAAATTGCTGTGTGCGACAAGTAAAAAAGAGAGGCTGCTGAAGGTATAAACAAGAGAGGATCCGTTTCCAAGGTGAGGGATCTGTTTCTGTTGATCATGGAGTCACTACGCTGCCGGTTCTGGGACGTATTTAGGTGGATCTGGATCCAGATCAGATCCGTGGATCCTGGACCCCAGAGGGCCGGATTCAATAACTTAAGGTGTGGCATACAAAGGTTTGTCTCATAATAAGACTAATAATAAGCCTAGAATACTGAATTCATCACAGAACAATCATAAGAAACTTAGCACATATTCTTTCTCTTTGATGACTGGTCTTGTTGACTGTGACTGATTTTTTTTTGACTGTAGGGTCTCTTAAGGTATGGTGTAGTTCTTCCACCTTTGAAGTTGATCCTTTTGTGCAATATTGGCATTTGATAGCCAAAAAGACAACAGATTGATATTGGCGAATGTTTTGGCTCTTCTATTGTGATCTTGTCAGGGATAGCCTCTTTTTTCAGTTAGGATACTAACCTTTTTGCTTTAGTTCTCGCTTGCAGAACCTGCATTGCTAATTGCATCTCAGAGTTGCATTTCATTATTAGAGTTTGCATTAGTTCATGTTGCATTTGTTCCATCTAAAATCACTGTTAGCAAATCTCTTTTAATTCTTAGTCACTTGTGCTTGTACACTTTCAATACTATTTCATAAAGTGAAATCATTCCAAACAAGTGACATTTAAAGTAATACATGTAATATTGTTGCGATTCATTGGAATATCACTGGAAGCAATGTTTTAAAACTCTGACTCTGACTCCAACTCGGCCGAGGGTCGACTCCGACTTCGACTCTGACTCGGTATCGACTCGGCCGACTCGATTTCAATGACTCGGTCGTTGTAAAAAATACGTTAAATATATATTTTTTTTTATAAAAAACATAATTTTAAAGATTTTCATTCATGTTTCCAAACACAACATTAGAATATGGATAGAAGACAACATATGATCAAAGTAGGCTCATGAATATATCCATTATATAAAAATGGCACCCAGTGCACTGTCCAGTACATACATGATCATTTATCATGATATAGAGATCAAAACAAAAACACATAACCACGGAGGCTAGAAATGGCCTCTACAACAAAAGTAAATTGTGACCAGTACTACTGGCTACTGCCAGAGGAGCCAAGATCATGTGGATCAATCTTTGGATCATCATCAGAGTTAGACAAGGGGCCCCATGGCTTCTCCTCATCATCTCCAACTGCATAGAAGTGGTAGCACTAGCAGGCTGTGCAGCAGATGCAAGCTGAGATAGACGAGATATGCGCTTCTGTCGTGGCTAAGCAGAGGAAGCGCCTGCAACTGGAGGACTTGCTGGCTGTGAGGCTGAGGTTGGTACAAGTGGATCAGGATCTGCATTCAACTAAACATTATGTTCAAGTGATGCTATCGTCTGTAATTCATAATCCATATCCTCATCAGAAGCAAACTTTGTTGGATGACTCTCCACTACCCAATCTGATGTTGGATCAATGTCTTCCAACACAATGGGATTTGAATCATGTCTTTTGTTCAACAATTGGTTGCGTCTAAGCCGAAGGTTGTATTGGACATAGACTAGATCATTTAACCGTTTCTGATCCAAACGGTTTCTCTTCTTTGTGTGAATCCTCTCAAAGACGGACCAATTGCACTCACACCCAGTACCACTGCAAGTTTGACTCAAAATACGAATTGCAAACTTCTACAATTCAGGACCATGGCTACCAAAAGCCTCCCACCATTGTGCTGCAAAAAACGTAGGAGTGTAATGAGTTAGCTCAACAAAATTACAAATTTTATCCAACTTTCAAACTATAAACGATTTAACAAAAAAACTATTAAGAATTTGAAAATTGAAATTTTTGTTTACCTGGCTCATCTGCTTCTCTTGCAATCTTTGCTAGGTTCTTCCCAAAGGTACTGTTTAGTCAATTTAGTGTTATCTAAATTGCTAGTATTAATTGTCAACCCGGGGCTCGTAAGCTGATGAAGTGTGGTGCACTATATGTGCTTAGTTAACCTCTTTCTTACTTCGTTGTTTTATAAGGTTATAATGTTCAACTCTTCCTAACCTTCTGCTTTCGACATATAGTACTATGTTTAAGCACGATTAAGAATAAGTCCAAAAAGTAATCAAGCTCTAAGGTGACAAGTAGGAAAAACCACTTTAAAGACCAGTTATAATGTTCAACTCTTCCTAACTCCCTGCTTCTACTGCGTATTTGCATAAAACACGATTAGGAAGTAGTTAGAAATAAGTCTAGAAAGTAATCAAACTTTAAACTTGCAACGAAAGAGCTTGAGAGAAATAACTTGAAATGAAATTGAAAGCAAAGAAATTGAAATGACTTGAAAGTAAATGACCACAATCCAATGGCATTAGTCTCTATTCATATTGCTGCAAATAAAAGAAAATAAGAAAATCACTTCAAGAATTGATGTTAGTGATGATCTCCTTCTAACGCTCTGTTTCTATTGCGTATTTGCATAAAACACGATGAGAAGGGAGCTGAAGACAAATCCAAGAATTGATAAAAACTCTAATCTACTTTAATTGACAAATTGTAACACTACTAAGCCTTTTCCAACATACTGCTTCCTACATATGTGATCATGTGTAACAAGTGGAAAAAGTGTTATTATCACAAGCCAAGTCTACTCAAATACAAGCTGCAATTAATCAATGTTCTGTTCTCTTGAAAAATAAGCCATTCATGATAAAGAGAGCATAAATTAGTTAG
>APFE031124787.1:31496-58455 GCA_000404065.3 Pinus taeda
TCCCTGGACAGGTGCAAGAATTGCTCATGAATCTTGTCAGAGATGTATGTGGCATAGTCATAGTAGATGGGGGCTTTACCAGGAGAAAACATTGTCATCATGACTAGCACAGTTTCCTCTATGAATTCCATTGACTTGTACCCCAGTACTGAGCTTATCATATAGGCAAGGTCCAGGCCAAGTTGATTCAAGTAGCCATCAAAAATAGGAGGGTGTAGCACTGTATCAGATTTCCGAATGAATAGTTGGTTCAGCTTCAGGATCTCTGCCTCTGTGAGTATCTTGGACCCTTGATTAATTAGGTCCAGCAGGGATAAAGGAATCAGTTTCCTTTGAGTTTTGAATTGGACCATATCCCTGATGGCCTGAGGGGTAGTGTAAAATACAACCTCACCTTGAGGATTCATTACTGCCCTCTGTGTTGGATCATAACCACCAGCACATAAATAGATAAGGTCAGGGAACTGCTTGACTTGGGGCATTTTAAAAGTTGGGAGGGAGGACTCCCAAATGCCTAGGATATCAGTCCCATCCCTGTGCCTAGCCCTAAATTCATTTAACAAATGAATGTGAAATGTACATCTGGAGGGGGAGTCTTCTGAGATCTGGTAGTCTAAATCTGCAAAGTCTTGCCAGTCCAGCTCTCTCTGAGGAGCATTTAGGGGAGTGACATTGAGGGCTGCTGGTCCTGCAGGGGCAGCCATGTCTGCCTCAAGTATTTCTTGAGATGCTGGGTTTGTCAATTGAAATGGTGAAATTGAGGGGGGCAGAAACCAGCAAGGTTGGTGCACAGACAAATACACTCAGTGTTTGAATTCTCTGAGGAGGCCTTTACACATTCGACAGGATTTCTTTGACAATTTGGGAGCAAAGCAGTGAGTTCACGATTACGCGAACCGGGCAGGGTTTTACCAGAAATTGCAGTCTAAATGCGGTCTCCGCCACTGTTTTTTAACTCTAAACTGTCAAACAGAGGTAGGTTACAGCTGGTTTTCCGGTGAATTTTCAATCCTATGGCTTCTTGTGGTGGATTTTACGAGAAATTGAGAAAAAACCAGTTTGAAGGAGGATGAAGACTCAAATACCTGTTTGATAGTAGCTTGAGATGAGGTTGCAGTTGGGTTAGCTATCTGAGCTTTGAAAATGGTCGCAGGGTGGCTGGTGGCGCAGTAGTCGTGGAGTGCATGCAAATGGCGGAGCAGCGCTTTTCTCAGAAAAATCGTGAAATTGGCGAAAAAACAGTAAAATTTGGCTTTATAGTTATTTGGCGCGCTTTTTGGATGACGTCAGCGTGAGGGTCCGGGTCGGATGACGTCAGCTGGACGTCATCGGGTGACGTGGCAGCCTAAGACCGGTCCACGCGGGCGGTGAGGTGGCGGCCAGGTGGGCGAATGAGGGACGAGGTGAGCGGAGGTGGCGGTGACGTGCATGGCAGCAGGACGAGGACGTGGGCGGGACAGGTGTCTCCATATCGGGACCCTTCCTGTACGGTGAACAAACTGTCAGACGATGCTCCGATGGGATTTGGGCGCGACAACTGTCCCCGCGTGACGCAAGCGTCTGACAGATATCGGAAGGTATCTGTCAGACGTGTAGGGTGCTTCGATATTAATGAGAGACGTTGATCTGGAGGCGCGCGATCTAACGGCTGTCGGGCGACCAACTTGCACGGGCCCTTAACACCTGCCTTTATTAACCTTCGGACGTCGGGATTTCCCGAAAACACTGCGTGCCATTGATCTAGGACAGGTGCTATCTGACGGTCATCGGACGGGTAACCTGCAAGGGAGATAGCGGCCAGCGGGCGGGTATTAAAAAACAATATTTTCTCGGCAATTCGTGACCGGCGGGCCCCTCCATGTGCCAAATGATTTTCGGGGGTTTTTGTGATTTTCTTCGCAAAAGTGATTTAGTCCACCAACCTTAGGAAAGCACGACATTTTCGGGTTTTATGCAAGGTTTGGGTAAAAAAAAATTTATGAAGGCAGAGACTATAGGGAAAGGGGTCCAATGTAGTTTATACAACGTGAAAGGGTAAACTGGCTCCCAACCTTAGGATAAGGTGGGAGAAGGACATTTCCATAGTTTTTTCCGCCCTTGGGTGGTTTTCAGGGGATAAAAAGGTTTTTCAAGGGTTTTTAAGGGCAGAAATGGAGCAATTGGGTAGGAAAATGGATTGAGAAGGAGAAAAAGGTGGAACATGGGTTCTTGACCTTAACCAGGTGTTAATTCAATTCACAGGGAGTGAACATTATGGCTATAGTGCCAAGGAGGGGATATTTATACATTGTGGGGTTTATACACCATGGTGTTTGTAATAGTAGGGATAGTGGGGTATAGGGGGCTAAGTAATAGAGTTAGTTGTTAATATGGAGGGAACATATGGATGAGGGCTATTTCAACCAAGTTGCTTTTTTTAAAATAACTTGAAATCAAGAGTAGATCAAAATGAAAAGATTTTTGCACAAGAAATGTGGCTTTTTTAAGGCCATAAAAATATGACAAAGATATGAATTTCTGTGCTCTGTGCAGCTTGGGAAAGGGTGTTAGTAATGAGTGATATACAGATGAAAACAAGGGAGTTAGTCATGCTCCAGTGTGTTGCTCTTCCTGTAGATGTTTCAGCAATTTTGGTCTTGAAAGAGACAGCACTTCTGCAACCCCATCTACCTACCCAACTAGTTCTCCTAACATTTTTGTTCCTTATTGGAGGGTGCACTTGGACTTGCAAACCCTTTGAATGCCTTTTTCTTTTCACTGGCTTTTTGCTTTCATTTCCTATCTAATACAACCCTTATTCCTTCCAAGGTCCTAGATTAAGCAGTTGGGAACCTTAGCTTCTCTACCTAGCTACTGATCTGCCAAGATTAAACAGTTTGGACAGATGTCATTCTCTATTCTACAACATAAATTGAAAACATAGCATGATCCAGTTTAGACTGTTGGGTCATCTATAAACTTTGTGAAAATGCAGGCCCATGTAGACCTTCTTTTCTTTGTAAAATATGAAACCTTTGTGACAGCAAAATGGAGCATATTTGGCACTTACATTAGCCAATCATGAAATATGAAACCTATTGGTATAGGTATCCAACAGTGGGGTCATGACTAAGGGGCTGAGACTAGAGGATAGATTGATGGGGGATAAAAACTTTGGCCTATGGAAGGAGAGGATTATGCTTTTACTGGAGGAGGTGGAAGAGTGGGAAATTGTTGAAGAAGTTGTGCAAGTGCCCATTGCTCCAACTTAGTTGGTAGAGTTCAGAAAGCAGAATGTAAAGGAAAAGAGGATCCTTCTAGATGTCATCAAGGATCATTTATTCCCTCATGTTTCATCGGTGAGAAATACATATCAGATGTGGGATTCATTGGTCTCTTTGCACCAAAGTTCTATGAGATTAGGAAGATGGTGCTGAGACAAAAACTACGCAACACCAACATGACCATGACCAACAATGTGACATATTTCCTCACCAGAGTCTCATAGGTGAAGGATGAGTTAGCTGCTATAGAGAAAATATCCCAGAGGAGCAGCTGGTTAATATTGCTTTAGAGGGGTTCACCGAGAAGTGGGATAGATTCATCCATAGCTTGGTGGCTAGAGAGAACTTTCCTGTTTGGAGGAGGATGTGGTGCGATTTCCTCTAGGAGGAGATCAAAAGGAGTATGAAAAATTGGTAGCAAGAGTGGCAGGGGAGTTGAGGAGGATAAATTTTCTCTTACAACAAAGGGCAATAAGAACAAGAATATCAAGAAGGTGCCTTCTAGTGGAGCAAAGCAAGATAAGGGGAAGCAGAAGGCTAAGGAGAAGGAAATGAGAAAAGTGAACTGCTTTTCTTGTGGGAAGATGAGTCACTATGTTGTTCAGTGTCCCATCAAGAAGGGTAAGAAGAAATAAGGAGTTGCAGCTTCAACGGATGTGGATGAGTTTACGGATATCTTTGATTCAGGTTTGCTTTGGTGGTGAGTTTAGTCACTCATGTCACATCTTCCCGTGCATGGTTCATAGATAGTGGAGCATCCTACCATATGACAGTAGTTAAAGAGAACTTCACGATCCTTTTGGAGGATTACATTTACTTGGTGGTTGCACTTGGCGATAGGTCCAAAGTCAAGGAAAAAGATATGGGGACAATTTCATTTCAAAGGGAGTCAATGGTCTTTATTTTCCAGGGTTGAAGAAGAGTTTGATATCAGTTTCCATCTTGGAGGACGGGGGGTATGAGGTATTATTTCCGAAGGGACAAGTGTTGATATATCCTCGAGGATCTAGTGTCAAGTTTTCTCATGTGATTGGAGCTCACAGTGGGAGAATATACAGACTCATGTTTCATCCTCTTCGATTTATGGTAGTGAAAATCAATAGTAATGATTTATAGGAGTTGTGGCATAGGAGGATGCCCCACTCGCACCATGGAGCTTTCATGATGTTCAGGGAGATGGTTGCTGGGCTGCCAAATTTTATCACTGAGCATCATGATGTGTGCAGGGGGTGTGCTTTGGGAAAGTACACCAATACACCTTTCAAAAGCAGCGACAATAGAGTTACATGTATCCTTGATTTGTTTCATTATGATGTATGTAGTCCTATGTCTCATGTCTCATTGAGTGGATATGAGTACCATGTGACATTCTTTGATGACCACTCCAGGAGGACCTAGATTTACTTCCTGGAGACTAGGGATGGTATCTTTAGGTGATTCCAAGAGTTTAAGACACTTGTGGAGAACTAGACAAGGAGGAAGATCCGGGTGTTGAGATCGGAAAATGGGGGTGAGTACACTTTAATAGAGATGAGAGATTTTTGTGTGAGTGATGGCATCAAGAGGGAGCTCATTGTGCCATATAAACCTAAGAAGAATGGGGTGGCAAAGGGGAAGAACAAGACCATTGTGGGTGCAGATAGAGCGATGCCGCATTATCAAAGTTTACCTTTCTTCTTGTGGGCCGAGGCATGTAACACTATTGTTTATTTGTAGAATAAGAGCCCACACAGAGTCTCGGGGAGTAAGGATCCTGAGGAGATATATACCAGGAAGAAATTGTAAATTGGGCACATAAGGATATTTGGGTACCTTACATATTCACATGTCCCTTAGGAGAAGAGGACGAAGTTGGAAACCACTGCAGGGAGGGGTATCCTAGTGGGATATAGTGAGAGTAGCAGAGCCTACATTGTATATCTTCTTGCACAAAGGAAGATAGTCCTGAGGAGGGATGTGACATTTGAGGAGGTCTCAAGAGGTTAACTAGGTAGAGCAACGGGCTCCTAACCAGGGGGGCACACCATAGGTCTGAGGTGCATCAGGTGGTAGATCAAGATCAGGAAGTTCACCTTCTTCAAGGGTGATAGGTTCACATGGTACATCTTTGCCTGGCACGAGACCACCTGGTGCAGGTTCATCAGGCAATGTATATCAGAGTTCAGGGTGTCCTTTTCTTATTTCGTAGCCTTCCTCACCTGGAGGAGAGGAACTAGTTGAGGATTTTACCATACCACCATAGGATTCTACTACGGGGAAGAGGAATCCAAGATGGCTTTGGGATACCTTTAAGGAGGCTTAGGAGGCAGTGGGGAGACCTAAGTTGTCTGTGATGGAGAGTAGACCACCAGAGAGGTTGGGTGGCTTCATTGCAGATGTTGTGGAGATAGAACCAGTTAGTTTTGAGGTGGCCACTAGACAACAAATCTAGAGGGCTTCCTGGTAGAGTAGGCCTCTATCATGAAGAATGATTAATGGGGGCTAGTTCCACGACATGATGAGAAGTCATTTGTGACTTCCATGTGTCTCTACAAGGTCAAACATGTTGCAAATGATAGTGTTGAGAGGTTTAAAGCTCAGTTTGTGGCACAGGGGTTCTCACAAGTAGAAGGAGTTAACTGTGAAGAGACCTTTGCATTGGTTTCTCGTTATACTTCCATTAGAGAAGTGATATATATAGTAGTTGAGATGGGCTAGAGGATTCACTGGATGAATGTGAAGACCACCTTTCTCAATGGTTTTATATAGGAGGAGGTGTACATTGAGAAGCTTGAGGGTTTTGAGTTGCATGAGAGGGAGTCTCATGTCTGTAGGTCGAAGACAGCCTTATATGGACTGAAGCAAGCACCAAGGGCATGGTACAAGATGATAGATTCCTACTTGTAGTAGACGAGTTTCTAGAATAGTGATTCAGATTCAGACCTATGTTTTATCCCAATAGGTGACAATCCACTAATTCTGGTACTGTATGTGGATGACTTGTTTGTCATAGGGGAGGATAGTCTCATCCAACACTATAAGAGAGATATTGCTTTAGAGTTTTATATAACTAATATGGGGTTGATGCATTATTTTCTTGGGTCGGAGGATTGTAAGGAGGATGGGAACATCTTTATGGGCCAGGGAAGGTATGTAATAGATATCTTGAGGAGATTCTGTATGGATGGTTGTAGGCCTATGGATACTCCTCTAATCACCAACTAGAAGAAGATTCATGATGCTGATTCTGAGTTGCTCGATCCCACTTTATATCATCATTTGATCGAGTCATCGATGTATCTGGTCAAAATTAGACCAAATATTTACTTTGCAGTCAATTCATTGAGTCAATTTATGATGGAGCCCGAGAGAGTACACTGGGTGATTACAAAACATGTGTTGAGGTACCTACAGGGCACAGTGGAGTATGGGTTGGTTTATATAAGATGTGATGGGGTCATATTGATTAGTTGCTTTGACTCAGATTGAGATGGTAGTGTCAGTGGCCATAAGAGCACCTCCAAAAGTTGTTTCTAATTGGGCTAAATAGTTGTGTCATGGTTCAACAGGAAATAAAAGTTAGTGGCAATGAGTAGCGTAGAGGTAAAATACATGGAAATTATTCAGGAAGGGTGTGAGGTATTTTTGCTTCGCAAGATGCTTCATGGATTATTTGGTCAGATGTTGAGATCAACTATGATTTAACGTGACAATCAGAGTTGTATTAAAATATCTAAGAATATAGTATTTTATGGTCGGTCAAAGCATAAATAGATCAGATACCACTTCATCAGAGGTTGGGTTCAGTGAGGGGCAATGAATCTTGAGTTTATGTCCACTGATGAGCAGGTAGCAAACATTATCACCAAGTCTTTGCCAAGAGGCAAGCATGTTTTATTTAGAGATAGGATGCGAGTTGTGAGAAACACCTTCCTTGGTAATAGGGAGTGTTGGAAATAGTACCAAGGAGAGGCGTTACTAGGCATTTAACCCTTTTAGCCTAGTAGAGACATTAATGACTTTTGTATTGGTGACATTTATGAGTTATGTTAATGTCACGGGTGGAAAAGGTACTTAAAAGTGTTGTACTGTGTACTTTTCTATTGTTAAAGTCACTTGTACTTTATAAAGTGACTTTGTGTGTAAAGTACATAGTGTACTTTTCTAATATTAAAGTAAGGTGAAAAATCACTTTATTAGAAAATAGAAAAAGGTCCACAACTTGAAAAAGGTACTATGAGACTTTTAAGTAATGGGGCCAATGTGTGAGGGTGGTCATTTGGGAGAACTGATCTCAACAACACATCTTGAGATTTGGAGATTAAATCTCATCCATTAGATCTTAGGTTTATGGATTCAATCTTTGTTAAGAGACAAAAGGAGAAAAGGGAGGCTCATTCTTCAGTTCACACTTGATAGAGCATGAGGAGGACAAGAGAACTTGAAAGAGAATTTGCAGTTAGAGAAAGAGGGTTTTATTTTCTAGGAGGGAGGAAGCCATTGTTGGCATGAATTCCAAGGAGAGGAGCACAACAATCAAGCAGATAGTCAGTGCAAAAATCAACGCAAACAGTAGCACAAATTTCAAGGGTTGTGGCATGCATTATGAGGGACTGTTAAATGTGATTTTTGAGGACGATCTCTATTGTCCCCAAGAATGAATTTCGAGTCACATTTTAGTCACTTCCAGCACAAAAATTATGGAAAATTTGGCACAAAATTCAAGGGTCTTTTTGCACAGAAATCGAGGCTACTTCAACAAAAATTTTGAGGAGGATTTTTGGGCTCATAAATTAAGGAGATGAGTTGTGGATGAGTTCAGAAAAATTCAGGGCATGAAAAATTTGTAAATATGAAAATTATCAATGGGCACAAATTTCTAGAAATTGCATTTAATGCTTCAGCTGAAGGGAGATAAATATTGTGTTTAATTTTATGTACTCAGAATAATTTATCAAGAAAATAAAATCCTCCTTTGAAGACCAGTTTTCCCTAAGAGGCTTTGGGGTTTTTTTCGGGGTCACCTTCACCAAACTTAATTATCTCACATGCTTGAATGCTTGCCTAAATTTTGTATTAATTTCAGCTGATAGGAAAAGTGTGTTGTAAAGTATAACTAGGTTCGATCTTCATAATGACATGTAATTGTGATTTTATTTAAGATATGTAAAGAAGAAAAATAAAATTATTTTAATACTTGAATCATGGGTTTCATGAGCAAGAGATTTTATTTTAGTATAGGCTCCCATTGACATCCCTTAGGAATTTTGTCATCTAGTCATAAAAGTATAAAGAGTTATTTCCATGTAATGAACACTTATTGTAAAGAGTCACACTTTTTTATGTAAAGTCATCCTCCAAGACCTTGTCACTAGACCTCTTTAGTTCAACCTACAACGGAGGAAGAAAATCAAGAGATGATGTTGACTCTTCTCCAAGAGATCATGTCATCCTAACTGGCATGGAAAAACACCTATATATACTAGTTCTTGGCCTCATTTGAAGGCAAGCAGGTTCGATCAAGAAAGTCTGCAAATAAGCGTGTGAATCATACTAGAGAGAGCCAGTATCTTAGCAAAGTAAGAAGGAAGGTGAGCGAAGTTAGTTTGAAAATTGTTTTGGGTAATATATCCTCCCACGTGTGAAGGCAAAAGATACGAAGGTGCCAAAAGAAGGTCAAATTCTTGTAGCTACATCAAAGTGATCTTATCTGGGAAGAAGACCTCACTAGAAGGGGCTGATTAGAAGTGTATTAGGTCTCTGTCTTGAGACCACAAGGAGACCAAGATTCTCAAGGAAGAAAAGAAGAAGAAGACTGAGATTCTCATGGAAGCCGAGAATAGGAAGAAGAAGAGCAGTGTTGGTAAAGGAGCCTAGTAACTTGGTCTTGGGAGGACTCTAGTGTCAAGGGTCATTGTCACAGTCTTGGTGTTCAACAACTGTCGATCTATAAGAAGAATTATGTTTGGATTTTCCTCTGAAAGAGTGAGAGGTTTTGGCCCTAGATGAAAAGCCTATATACCGTGTCTCTTTTCTGTCTATTTGTTCATGATATGGTAATTGTTTTGATGAAAATAACAATAATAAGTACAAGAAAGAGAAGATCATAATTAAGATGTAGAATTCTATGACAAGAAGTTATCATAGGTAGATAAATCACCTAGCTATTAATGCCATAAATTTCTCAACATGGTATCAAATCTAAGGAGCTAAAGTCAAGAAGGGGCATCTAATCAATACGACACACAAAGATAAAGTTTTGAGGAAGGATCAAAGCGAGATAAAAAGAATACTAAGCAAGAGATCAAGATCTTCATATTAATGAAACCCTAGATCAAAGAAATCTACTTTAACAAAAAGTATTGGAATCATAATCAAGGAGGAAGCACAAATAAAGACTAAAACCCTAGTACCATCTTCGAGTTAATCATTTTTCCATGATCTAAGGAGTGAAATATTTCTAGAGACTAAAGAAGGATTAAACTGAAAGGAGTTTTCATAAAAAGGGCAATCTTCTCTTTATTAAAGCAAAGACTTCACTTAGAAAAAGATCATCCAAAAAAAGGGCCTTCTTATCCCTAAAAAAATCATCCAAGAAGCATCAAGTTCATAACCACCAAAGAAATCTAGTTCAATATTCTATCTTGACAAGTATGTACCTTTTCTCTTATAATCTAGTAAAATTACTCCATGTTTCAAGGAAAGCCACAAGCTAGTTGGGATATCAAACTTCCTTGCATGGAAACGAAGGATAGACATAGTCCTTGAAGTAAATGAAGTCATCGATCATGTCCATGGAAAGATCTCCAAGCCATCCAAAGATCAAGCTCTATCCGAATACATGGAAAAATATCTAAATTATCAAAAGATTCTTAAGGAATTGTTGATAATGTTGGACTCACCAACATTCAGGGGACCACCCCAATATGATGTCTCAACTAGATGTCACACCATTTGGTGTGGGAGTCCCATCTGGTATGATGGCCAGGTTTCCACTATCTTAAGGATTTAACTCAACTCTTTCTTTTTCAGCACATGAGAGTGGTTTGTTTTGTCTTCAAGAAGAGAGGTTCACATGCCTAGTGATTTCTAGTGTTAGTTATGTCAATGGTTCTTTCACTGTAGAGGTAGAGGGTGGGAATGAGTCCCAAGTTGATTGGGATTAAGTCCCAATTCGGCTAGCAACACACAACATAATCAGGACATGCATAGCTTCCAGAGGAGCAATCCACACAGATGCGGTAGTCACAACACACAAGGGAAGATAACACGTACAACACTCAATGGATGAGTCCACACGAGTGCAATGATTGTTACAACAAGTTTTCTGTGAAGAGTTTGTACGATGTCCAGGGATAAAGCTACCACAGGCGAGACAACATTAACAGCATATACAACACATTTTCATTAACATATTATGCATCACAACAAGTGGAATAAGTTCAAGTGTTCAACAAGTTAAAGAAACATGCATTACAAATGTTCAAGATTAGTCTTATAGTAGTTACAATACATGTGTGAAAATGTGTTGGCCTATTAGCAAGCTTCTCAATTAAGCGAAAGTTCCAAGACACATCGCTACACCATACATCACTAGCCCTATGTATGGGGCATTGGAGCCACTACTTCTCAAAGACAAGATTACAAAATCTCTTAGCTATGTGGGAGGAGATGAGGTGAAAATTCCCTTGCATGTACAAATGAGGGGGTATTTATAGCCAAGGGTGAAACTGACCCTTATGGCTATTTGACTACCCTCATGATTCTTTGACTTCCACAACTTTTTGACATTGCATGACTCTTTGTACAACAAGTGGGTCTCTTTGACTTCCACGTTACATTACAGTGATTTGACAACATGGCCCGCAATGGAGATGTGGACAACATGACTCATGACATGACTCTACATGATAGTGTTGGTACATTTGTGTTGCTACTAGAGTGCATGACGAGCTGCAGTGTCGCTGGTTGATGGATGTCTTCATGGTGTGTCACAACTTCACATCTGCATGGAAAAGTGCATGGAGTCTTCAATGGTCGTTGGTTTGCTTGATGTTGATTTGACATGTTGCTCATTTCTTATATGTTGGAAGGCTTGACATGCTCATTTGTTCACGAAATGCGCATGTTCATCCGTTCATCCGTTTGTGAGCACATGTTTCATGTTTTCTTGTCCATTCGTCCATGAACACATCTCGTCACATGCATCATTTGTTCATCCATTGGTGAACCTATCCTTTTGCATGTGCTCCATTCTCTCATCCTGTTTGTTATTGTGCCATGTTTGTTGGTGTACCTTCACTTGCAGTCACTCATGACGAGACAACATCAAGTCCAAAACCTCCTAGTCTACCATGACACATGATCATTTCAAATGTAGATGACTGAGAGAGGAAACAAGGCTATGAGGTGGGATGACGACTCTAGGCATTGCTGATGAAAACGACACAAGAGTCATTGGATGATGAAGATGGGTAATCCAAGTCGACAATGTCTGTCTGTGAGGTCTGGTTTAGTTGGAAGGAAAAACTGCACAAATTTTGGGAGGGACAGTCTAGGCTACAGGAAGGAAAGGCAGACAAAATCCATGCATTTTCCAAAATGAGCGGGCAACAAGGGCTTGATAGCAAAATTTGTACAATTTTTTTGAGGAACAGGCCGAGATGCATGGAGGATTAGCATGGCGAAATTGCACAATTTTTTGGAGGAAATTGTGGGGAGCCTGGTATCCAAGACTGCGCAATCCGTGGACAGAAATGGCAACTGGCGAAAAAAACTGCGTGATTCCCAAGGGGAACTGGCAGTCAACTGCTAGGAGCTTGACAACAGAAACTGCGCAATTCCTGGAGGGAATTGTTAGTCTACTGTTGGGAACTAATGGTGAGAGAAACTTCACAAAGGTTGTGAGGTTAGCCTGTTAATCCTCTTTATGCAATTTCTAAGCTGGGAGGACTACTGGGCAGCAGAAGGCCTACTCATGAAAATTGCACAATTTTCTGGATGAGCAGCCAGTTGACTGTCAGGAGGACTGGTTGGAAACACTGCACAATTTTCTATGCAATTTATTCAGTCAGTAGAATAGGCAAGGTCAACAGCCTCTACACAATTTTTGAGGGGAGCTAGTCCTGGGGTGGCTGCTGAGTCTGACTCTCTAGGTGGCCAGCATGAAGGTTGCTTGAATTTCTTATGAGTAGTGCAACTTGAAAAGACTTGCTTGGTGCTTATGCACTGTTATGGGTGATAGTCGATCGAGTCAATGGTGGTGTGATGGTCCAGCTATCAGAGGGGAGTTTCGTCATTAGAACTTCAACATAATGACTAAGTGTGTGAACGAGTGAACGAGTGAAAGATTAAATGTGATCTTAGAAACACACACCCTCATGACTTGATGACGAGATGACTCAAACCAACCAGACACGCATGTTCAACATGTCTGAACGATGGTGCAAGCGACAAGCATGACACTCGTGATTGATTGTTGATTGACCGTTACGACACTTGCGTGACAGTGAATGTGACTATATGTGTGATTAGGACAGATGTTTTCATAGTGAACATAACATGTACACATAAAATGAAGACCTTGAGCATGACCAGAACATGGTCAAAAGCAAGACATTGACATCAACATGCAAAAGATTGGGTGGAATGAACAAGCAAGGTGGGTGTGAAGGCTCACACGAGCTCATAGAGTGAACCCAAGTGTATGCAACCATCAAGTGAAACTCTCAAGGGAGGCTCTAAATTTGGGTGCAGGCCAAAATTTTGGATGTGGTTGTAGTCATTGCATCACTTGGTGACACACACGTAGAACTCCAACTTCTCTATTTTAGTTCATTTTTAGCACAGGGCCTTGGTCTTCTAGGGAGTATTGAATCACTGTGTGGGTTTCTTCAGCTTCCCCACTTACCCCATGGACACACATGGTTCACCTTTTTCTAACTCATTCAAACATAATCAACATTTCAACTTGATCACAATGTTTCGAATACGGGAAGGGTAGTTTAGCTTGCGAGTTGAAGATTTTCAGAGTATAAGTTTTCATCTCTGGTGTTGCTCTGCTATTAGTAGGCTTGGAAAGTACCTCGGCAGAGTCACGTAGGAACACACACATTGCCCTGATTCTAGCGAGCCTGGTTAGTACCCCGGTGGAGTTGCATGCTTCACCTCTTTGCGCAGGAAGCCTTTCTCTTCTTTTGCCTTTGTATTTTTCAAGAGGACTGTGCATAGGAACTTATTTATTTTTGGGGAAGAAGAGGGATCCTGACTTATTGAGAGTAGAAGAGGTTGTTCATTCAGAGAAGCATGTAAGACCTCTAACATAGGTTTTCTCGTTTAGATTTTCCCCTTCTCCGTTTCTACTAGTTGGATGAGCTTGAACACACAGAGGATAAGGCTGAATATAGGCATGGGGATTCCCAGTGTGGACACAAGTTCATGGTTGGACCAAAACTTCCCTTGCAGATGGTTTGTATTTCCATCAAGACATCATTGGAAAAAGGTTATAACCAAGTATACAGAAGACAGACACAAGATTGGCCAAGTGCTATAGTGTCATAAGTCTCTTCAATTTCAGCCACATACTCTATTCAAAAGCCAGAATGTAGTAGTTGGAAACACTTATTTTCGGAAACGAAAAATAGTAATATATCAAGAAAACAAAACAAACATAAATAGAAATAGTAGGCAAAGACAACAAAGTGAAAACAAAGATAATAAGCAAAGCAAACAAGGAAAAAACAATAAGCAACGAGCAGACTATGTACATGGAACTGGCGCACCCCAGACTACTGAAAGTAATGCTTGAGATCTTGGCCATTGACAGGAAGGTTTTCAACCCTCCTGTAAAGTGATTGTAGATGACATGTGTGTGTGCCAAGTTTTTCATGGACCAGTGTAAGTCCACCAAGCATCGCTACCAGAACATGGTGGTATTCCAAAAAACCTTTAAGTGGAGATGACACCACTACTTCAGATACTGTGTGCAACATAGGCTCAGATGATGGCACGGGGTAGCTATTTTTGTTTTGGGAGTAGTTCAAGTTCCTGAAATCAATGCATAAATGAATTTATCTATATTTCTTATATGCGAGATTTAAATTATAAACCCAAGTATGATGACGAACTTTGCAAGTAATCGAATCATCCAAAATCTTAGTCAATTTTTCTGTATAAGGAGTTCAAATGACATATGTGTTTTACCTGGCCTTTACTGCAATGGGTTGGATCCTCCTTTACCTAGAATCTTGTGTTGGATTTACCTGGAATCTGGTGTGTAACTTGTACCAAGATTGGCTATCCTCGGATCATGATTGGTTGCTAGGTTTCTCTGTTCGTTTGTAGTGGAAGTCCTGTGGGTTCCGTTGTTTCTTGGCCCTTGGCAGAAATTCTGCAAACCATAGAGCTTGTTGAGGGAAACCCCATCCTCGAGAATGAGGCTTCCTTTCTTGACTTCAGCTACAGTTTTTAGGGGCTACTCGTGCTTAACTTCATCAATTGTTATGTTCTTGAAAGCATCAACATTGTCTGCGGGGCGTAGTATCACTCTGAGTACGACTGCCTTGAGGCTGATGGTCCTTTGTAAGCTCAACATGAGTGCTTCATACTCAGCAATTTTTTTTGTGAACTCAAACTTCAAGCAGATTGAAATCCTTCATTTTCTGTTGTTTTGGGTGACTGAGATACACTCGGTCCATGAATCATCATGTGTCTTTGATTCATGAAATCCCATTGCCCGTAGCTTATCTGTACACAAACCGTTTGGCATGCTAGTACTTCTTTCTTCTATTGTTTCTACTACTACTGCTACTATTGGTACAATGCATTGTACATGTTTCATTACCATCAATTGGGCAAGGAAGGAGTCCCAACTGCGCATCTGGAGGGGTTAGAGCTGGCCGTGCAGGATAACACTCCAATGTTGTCTCTAGGAGGCAGTTTCCAAACATGAGTTCTGTGAAGGACAAAAGTTCATTCTCACTGTTAAGGTGAGTGACATTGTATTTCATATACCTCTCAAATGACACTTAGATTTGGTTACATTTTCCGTTATATGGAAGCCACATGTGAGACCAGTCTGTAGCAAAATAACCGTCTAGCTTGTTGGATCAGTCTCTGCTGAGTAGTAGACCATATGCTTCTAGTATGTCCATAACAACTATGTTAATGCATTGGTGGACTCGACTTTCATGAGATGGCCAGATGATCACGTCTCGTAGTTCACCAATGGATGGTACCAATATTCTATCAAGTTGGATTATTCACGTGAATGTCTCGCTCCATTTTGCATTAATATTTTTTGCAATGGAGAGCGGCATGACTTTGGGTGCTACATCGGAATCAACCAAGTAGTTGTGAATATTATATTTGAAAATTTCAAATGATAGTAGGAATGAAGGGTAACCTGAGTTCACTTCTTCCATCCGAAGTATATTGAGCACATTAGAAAGTGATCCAAGAGGTGTGCTTGCTCCCTTGCTGGTAGAGGTTGCACCATCTATTGTTGTCTATCCCAATGCACGCAATAGGATATCTCGCTAACTCTGGATCTTAGCTAACTCGAAAAAACTGATGTTTTCTAGAGTTTTCTTCATGTCATCAACAATGTTGTAGTCCAAAGGTGGTAAACTTACCGAGGTGTCCAGGGTAGAATGGATGTTCGTGTTGTTCGACAGAGTGTTTTGCATTTTGTTGCTCATGGATGTATTCTTGTTCACCGTTGTTTTCCTGGACTTGTTTTGTGTTTTCTACTTTGGGGTGGTTGGTGGGTCGACTTTCCTTATTAGCAATCTCATCTTCTCTTTTATTTCCCTAAGTGTGGGAAGAGCCTCTTTACTCCTAAGATTGTAGTAATCATTTTTCTTTTGGGGTTGCTTCTCGATGTTCATATTCATCATTACTTGTGAGCATTGGTATGCATTCACCACATGCCCAAAACTTAATGCCTCATCAGGTGCAACCTCTTCATCATCATCAGTGTCTTCTGGCTGCTCCTACATATTGCTTTCTGCATCTAGTGTATGATTGCAAAAATAGCTTTTGACTCGCTTCCAATCCAAACAAGATTTCTCAGGGTAATGTTCCTCGTGGAAAGAACAAAACTTAGGATCTGTGCATTGTTCGACTTGGAACACAGGTGTTTGCATAGTTTTTTAAGCGAACCAGTTGCTGCTTGATGAACTACTTGCCTATCTGTGCTTGGGCAGATGGGTGCTTGCAGATGTGCCCATTTTCCGTTGTTTAAGCTCAAACAATTCTGTTGTTAAGTTCTTGATGAGGCGAGTGAGGGTTTCAATGTCATTTTCTTCCTTGTCTCTACCCTTGCTCGCCATTTCTTGAGACTTACTGCTCGTTTCTTTGGAGTCCTTTGATGGTTCATCATCCTTGATGACTCCAATTATGTGCAGGTCTTTCTCAATAGCAATAGCCTCTTCACAACTTTCTAAGAGTGTTGGTTTTGCAGTTCACTTGATGAAATGCGCAATGCTGGTTAGCAATGCAGACATGCAGTAATCAACAATGATGGAGTCATGAGGTTTAGTGTCTGTTGCAAATTTGTTCAATATGTGTGTAAACCTCTGATTAAAGTATTTCACTTTCTCTTTTCCCTCCATCTCTAGGCTTCCCAATTCTTTGAGTAGCATGGTTGGGGTCTTGTCATCAACAAAAGTTTCAAGGAACATTCGTTTGAATGCACCCCGGTTCTATATAGTGTTTGGTGGAAGGTTGTGATACCATGAAGCTGCGTGATTATCCAAGGTACATGGGAACAAACTACAGGCTACGTCATCATACCATTCCTCATGGGTCTGCAGCTATAGGTAGAAGTTGTCCAAGTGGTCTTCTGCCTTCACCATGATATCAGAGTTGAACTTGACATTCATTCTCTCCACTCGCTTCGACATCTTGTGCAGAACATCCGGGAGAGCCAATGGTCCCTAAGTCATCCATTCAAGATTTGGGTCAGCCATTTCTTCTTCTTCTTCATCCTCCTTTTTTCTTTCAAAATCTGATGGTTCTGGCTCTGAGCCTATTAGTTCAACTCCAGCTCCTCCTCCTCCCCTACATTCCCCTCTACCTCTTGTACCAAAGTTTGATCCCAAGATCACAAGAGTGTCTCATTTTCCTTGCCAGAAGACCATAGGTTCCTCTCCATCTTCAATAGCTTCTGTAAGACTTTCAAGTGTGGTAAGGAATTCTTCTTCCACTGTTGATACAACGACTCCCATAGGAGTGACTTTTGGCTTTCTTGATGCATAAGGAAGATGTTGTATGCCTGGGATCAGTCCGACGACTTTCACGAACTAGCGAGTGATGGGATGTATAGAGTGAAGTTGATGATACAAAATCACGTGTTCAGTCTTGATAGGCAAGGAGTAACCAACTATAGAGTCACGCGTAGGTGAGAGGGAGTGTGAGTTACTGCCTTGACCAGATGGTTCATGAATGAGTGGGAGAGGATGTTCAGCCATATACAACTTGTTGCCCTCCTTCTAGCACCAAAAATGTTGATGGTGCTCAACCTACTAACATTCACGGGATCACCCAGGTATGAAGTCCCAACTAGACCTCACACCATTTCGTGTGGAAGTCCCATCATATATGATGGCCCGGTTGTCACTGTCTTAAGGATTTGCCTCAACTCTTGTTGATAAGCACAAGAGAGTGGTCTCTTTGTCTTTGAGAAGTGAGGTCCATGCACCTAGTGATTTCTACTATTACTTGTGTGAATTGTTCTTTCACTGCAGAGGGAGAGAGTGGGAGTGAGTCCCAAGTTGGTTGGGATAAAGATCCAACTCAGCTAGGAACACACAACACAATCAAGATGTGCATAATTTCTGGAGGAGCAATCCACACGGATGTGGCAATCACAACACACAAGGGAAGATAAAATGTACAACACTCAGGGGATGATTCTGCACAAGTGCAATGATTGTTACAACAAGTTTTATGTGAATATTCTATCTAATGTCTGGGGATATAGCCAACATGGCGAGACAACTTTAACAACATATACAACACATTTTCATTAGCAGATTTTGCATTATAACAAGTGAAATAAGTTCAAGTGTTTAACACAGGTTAATCCAACATGCATTACAAGTGTTCAAGATTAGTCTTACAATAGTTACAATACATGTGTGAAAACATGTTGGCTTGTTAGTAAGCTTCTGAATTAAGTGAAAGTTCCAAGACACATCGTTACACCATACATCGCTAGCCTTGTGCGTGAGGCGTTGGAGCCACTACTTACTCCTCAAAGAAAATATTATAGACTCTCTTGGCTATGTGGGAGGAACTGAGGTGAA
Source organism: Pinus taeda (assembly GCA_000404065.3). Classification (NCBI taxonomy): domain Eukaryota; kingdom Viridiplantae; phylum Streptophyta; class Pinopsida; order Pinales; family Pinaceae; genus Pinus; species Pinus taeda. Next base: position 50,047 of record APFE031124787.1, read on the forward strand.
AATTCCCTTGCATGTACAAATGAGGGGTATTTATAGCCAAGGGTGACTATTTGACTTCCGTGACTTTTTGACTTTATGTGACTATTTGTACAACAAGTGGGTCTCTTGGACTTCCACATTACATTACATTGGTATGAAAAGATGGCCCATAGTGGATATGTGGACAACATGACTCATGACATGACTCAACATGACAATGTTGGTACATTCGTGCTGCTATTGGAGTGCTGGTCGAGCTGCAGTGCTGCTGGGTGATGGATGTCTTCATGGTGTGTGACATCTTCACCTCCGCATGGAAAGTGTGTGGAGTCTTTGATGGTCATTGCTTTGCTTGATGTTGATTTGGCATGTTGCTCATTACTTGTATGTTGGAAGGCTTGATAGGCTCATATGTTGGTGAAATGCGCATGTTCATTCGTTCATCCGTCCGTGAGAACAACTTGCATGTTTTCTCGTCCATCCATCCATGAACACATCCCTTCACATGCATCATTTGTTCATCCATTGGTGAACCTATCCTTCTGCATGAGCTCCCTTCATTCATCCCATTTGTTGTCATGCCATGTTTGTTGGTGTACCTACACCTGCAGTCACTCATGACGAGATGACATCAAATCCAAAAACCTCCTAGTCTACGATGACACATGATCATTTTGGATGCAGATGACTAGGAGAGGCAGCAAGGTTGTAAGGCAAGATGATGGCTTTGGGCACTACTGATGAAAAATATGCAAGAGTCACTTGGTGATGACGATGGGAAATCCATGTCGACAGTGACTATCTGTGAGGTCTGGCTTAGCTGGAAGGCAAAATCGTAGAAATTTTGGGAGGGACAGTCTGGGCTACAAGAAGGCAAGGTAGACATAATCTTTGCATTTTCTGGAACAAGCAAGAAGAAAGGGATTGACAACAAAATTTGCACAATTTTATGGAGGAACAGGCTGGGCTACATGGAGGATCAGTAGGCATAAATTGCATAGCTTTTTGGAGGAACTGGCTAGGAGCCTAGAAGCCAAAACTGCGCAATCCTTGGAGCAAACTTGTAGCTGGCTACTAGGTCACTAGCAATAGAAACTACACAATTCCCAAGGGGAACTAGTAGTCATTTGTTAGGAGCTTGGTAGTAGAAACTGCATAATTCCCAAGGGGAAGTAGCAGTCATCTACCAGGAGCTTGGCAGCAGAAACTACGCAATTCATGGAGGGAATTGTTAGTCTGCTGCTAGGAGTTGTTGTAGAGAGAAACTAAACTGAGGCTGGGAGTTCGGCTTGCTGATCATATTTGTGCAATTTTTGAGCTGAGTCGACTATTGGGCAGTAGAATGCCTGCTCATCAAAACTGCACAATTTTCTGGATGAGCAACTGGTCGAGTTTCGGGAGGACTGGATGGAAACACTACGCAATTTTTCGATGAGACAGGGACAGACACTAGGTGTTTGCCCCGCTTGTCTACACAATTTCTTCAGTTAATAGAATGAGTAAGGTCAACATCCTCTATACAATTTTAGAGGGGAGTCAGTTCCACGGTGGTTATCGGGTCCGACTCTCCAAGTGGCTTGCGTGAAACACAACTTGAAAAGACTTTCTTGGCGCTTCTATGTTTTTCTGGGTGATAGTTGATTGAGTTGATGGCAGGGTGATGGTCAAACTATCAGAGGGGAATCTGGTCAACATAACTTTAGCAAAATGACTAAGTGTTTCTATGATTAAAAGATGCAAATGTGATCTTACAAACCCAAGCCCTCATGACTTGATGACGAGACAACTCAAACCAACTAGACACACATGTTCAATATTACTGACCAATGGTGCAAGTGACAATTGCGACACTCGCGATTGATCATTGATCGACCGTGTTGACACTTACGCGATAGTGAATATGACTTTGTGCGTGAGTGCGACAGATATTTTAATAGTGAACATAACATGTACACATGAAGCAAAGACCTTGAGCATGACAAGAAGATGGTCGTAAGTAAGATATTGACATCAACATGCAAAATCTTGGGTGGAATGAGAAAGCGAGGTGAGTGTGAAGGCTCAAACGAGCTCGTGGAGTGAACTCAAGTGTATGAAACCATCAAGTGAAACTCTTAAGGGAGGCTCTGAAGTTGGGTGCAGGCCAAAATTTTGGAGAGTGGCTATAGCCACTACAACAAGAATCTATCAAAGATTCCTGCATTCCTCATATAGCCAAGCTGGAGAAAAAAAAAGAGATATATGACAAGCTAATATAATTATTCTCTGAACGCATAATAAGAAAGATCATCTGATCTAAATAGAAGCTATCAAAGGATGAAGAGGTATCTTCAAGCCTTTTAAAAGCATCTCAAATAAAAACTCAATTGCAAGACCTAGGAGAGATGGTATCTGATAATGAAATGATATTCATCATTCTAAATGCACTAACTAATGAAAAATGTAACCTCGTGTCCAATAAGGAAGAGGAAGATATTCCATTCAACAATTTATGGACTCTATGCAATATAGAAGAAAACAGGTTGAAGGTATAATATGATGAAGAACCTAGAAAAAGGAGTCAAACAATTACTAAAGGAAAAGTCAAGGTCGGTAGATTTGGTCCTTAGAAGAAAAATAAGAAAATGGTTAAGGCTCAGTGCTATAGATTACAATATTATGGGCACTATGAAAGATATTGTCCTCAAAGGGAGAATAACAAGAAAATCAAGAAGAAGCACATATTACCGAAGAAGTGGAAGAACCTAAAACAAGGAAGCTTAAGAAGGAGGAAGTGACATATATCTACTATTACTTAGATGATATCCTTCAAATATTCTTATATTGTGTAAAGTATAGGTAGGAATATTTGTAAATAAGATAGTATGCATCATATTAAAGAAAAACATCATGGTAGAAGCAGTAAATAACTCATGTAAAGTGTCTAGGATGAAAATATTTAGCTATATAGGGTATAGCTCTTGTAAACCTCATTCAAAGATACTTATGGAGAAGGGAGAAGTCATCTAGGGAAAGGCTCTTCATACATATGCATAATGGTATATTTTTGATCCTCTAGATTCTTTGATGGAATCTTCATTGCAAGGTTCACCGATTATGAAGGAAGACAAGTGGAATCCATAGGATAATGGCATGATGACATAACAAGGAAACAGGTCTATAGAATAAGACTCCATTCAAAGGAAGCTGTTGCTGAAAATCTGAGGAAAGATGAGGTATGAATGCTCACAGGTGATATGGTTATAAACATCATGAATCAATGTTCTATTTTGAGAAGCATTATCATAGAAAGGATCTCCTCATAGGATGTAGGAACACATAGATCACATATTTACTAGATTAAATCAACATAATATGTCCTCATATGGAAGATGAGGTGACTGGCTACAATTGAGGAACTCTAATTGGAAGTTCCTGGGAATAAACTATGTGAAGAAAGAAAGGAAGAGATCATGGAATGAGAAAAAATGGTAAAAGTAGTCAATATCTGATAGACCAAGCATATTTGAATATGATATCTCCTAGAAAGATATGAAGACTCTGATAGACATTTGGAAAAGATAGAGACCCTTGAAAATACATATATTTAGGAGACGTGTCAACATGTATGCTAATACCTACAAGAAGATTTCATGGTGAAAAACCTTCACAAAGGTAATTATGATTTAATTGTTCATCACTTATTTATGAACTAGTATCTAGATGGGCTTATGCAAGACTACCAAAGGGAAGAACTATGGATATCTTCCAAGAAGGATGAAGGACCCTTCCAAAGAAAAAAGCATGATGAAGGTAGCATAACAGGAAGCAATGCTAGATGTAGATTGATATCTCACTTTCTGATGGGAGGGATGATGACATGACTAACTCATGGATGAAATTTATGCATGGGCTATGCCCTATGAATAAGTCCTGAAAAGTAGAAGATTCCTTGACAAAGAAAATACATGACATTGAAGGAAGGTGTTAGCACCTAAATCCGCCTTAGGCTGAAGGAAGGCAAAATTCACGGTAACCACAAACCATGCTCAGTATGGTAGCTAGCCCTACCAGAACAGGAGAGGGCTCTCTCCGAGTCACGCTCAGTAAATAGATTAATGAAATGGCCTGAGATGACTTACAATGAACTATTTATCCTAGGCTAGTAAGTGAATATGGATACAAGAAGTGATTTTTATGAATGACTGTGTTTCTGGGATGGTATGGGACCAATGGACCTCAATGTACAAAGAACTTAACACAAAGGCACAGATTATTTCATGAGGCAAGGTAGGCGGAAAGCCTAGCAATTTAGTTTAAGATAATGTAGAATGGAAAGATTGATTAATAGTATGAAAATGGCATGGACAACATGAATCCTTTCAAACGGAAGAATGAACACTGAACATGAAATTTTCCCACAGGCGGAGCAATAAAATTGAATTCTACCTTAGCTAACTTAGAAAATTTCACTGGAAATGAATATGAAATGAACTATGAAACATAACAAGATACATATGTAACATAAGAGACACATTTTCTACACTCACAACCACATGAATCTCATGAAACAGAGCCATTTCCTTTCATTAATCCTCTGTAAAAAATATACAATGCAGAAACAGAATTTCTTTCCCACAGTCTCCCAGAAGTTACAAGCCAACCAACCCTTTGCAAATGGTTTGCATACAATATATAGAATGTGCCATGAAGAGATAGAATTCCCAAGGGTTGGGGTGTTACTCGAATCATTACAAAATGAAGGTGGAGAGCCAAACATCAGCTACAGGTGCAACGCCACAAACATGACAAATGGCTTGGGTAGCCCTTTGCCTTCCTTTGCCACTTGGATAACTGCCCATCTGGAGTGAAAATACTTTTGAAACCTCCTTAGGTGCTGAAAAGATGAAGTGCATATGAGGGGGCCCACTTACAAAAATTCAGGAAGCGAAATTTCGCGAAACAGAGGCATTTTGTGCCTTTTTTCCTATATGCACTGTGCCCTTTTCTGTATGCGTCGCACCACTTTGAGGCCATTTTTAAGGCCCTTTTAGGAGTCCAAAATGTACCCAAGTGTGCTTGTTGGAAAGCCTTTCCTATCTAGTTTCCAAATGAGGTCGAATTTCTGAATTTGGAGCTCATTTTCCTCTCCAATTATTCATTCTCCCAAGACTGCTTCTTGTGTGTCAAAATAGGGGCAGTGAGGCCATTTTGAGTGTTTTTTGCCCTTTTGGTGGCCAAGATTTTCTCCAAAATTGATGAAACTTTCTGGGTTTGCTTATTTTTTGATGTGGAATCTAAAAATGTAAGTAATTTCCAATTTGGAGCTCCCAATCCTACAGGTCGCGCTGGTGGCGTGGCGTGTATAGAGAAAAAACCTGTGTTTGTGCCAAAAAATTTCCGTGCGACCAAAATTTTCCCAAATTCCTAAAATTTGGGCTAGAGGTTCTCTAAGAGGCACTATATTGGGCCACAGATGTGTCAGCCAAGATTCAAAGCTGATCTTGCTCTTTTGCCTCATTTGTTTCTCTACTCAGTTTGGCCTTCAAGCTCCTTATTTGGGCCTTTACACTCAGGTTCCGTGCCCTATAATGACAAGCCATCCTCCTCAATATGGTTTTGTCCCTGTTTTCCTTCTCCAGCAGCTTATCCAAGTGTAGATTGACCCGATCTAACCAAGACTCACCGTCGTTGTTGATCTATTGCTCCAAGGTAGTGAGCTCGATCCTCCTCTGTTGGGCAGCTTTTCAATTTTCACGGATGCTTTGTAGCTCCATGATCATCTTCTAGTCCTCAAGTTGTTTGTTTCTCTGCTCTAGATACTTGATGACCCATCTAGCCCTCTCCATATTCAGTATCAAGTCTTGTATCTCTGAGTCCTGCTCCTGAATGGTCATCCTAAGTTTGGCATTTTCTTCCTCTGCCTCATCATCTTGAATGAGGATGACATCAGTCCCCTGTACACCTAAGGGCCCCTCATCATGCACGGGCTTCTTGCCCTTGTCCAATACCTGTGTAGTCGATGTCGAAAGCGAGGCCCCTTTCACCCTGGGTCGAGATAACACTCGCTTTGCTGCTACAAATAAGTGCCTACTGCCTCTCTGATATGTAATGAAAACTGGCATGGTAGTGGTCTCATGATGCTCATGCTGATAAGAAGGACCACCCAACTCTTTCTCTAGCTCTGATAGTACCTGTGATGTGCTGAAGAATTCACGGGAGATGAAGTCCTCCCAAGAAATGCCCTGCAATCTCAACCGATGATCTATGATCCAGGTGGATATTGGTGGCCACCCGCTAATTCCACTTGGATCCCCTCTAGTGCTTCTTTCAGTTTTTTCAGTTTCCTTAATTATAGCACAATTTACTATTTTTAGCAGTTTTTCAAGTCCTAAACTTCCATAGCCGTTTTGAGGCCCTAAACAACGTTTTTTGGGAAATCTACCGCCAATGATTTTTTTGTTTAAAAATCATCTTTTCCGTCATAGTCCTTGGAGAGATCTTTCCAACGGGCTATCATGCGCGTCAAACCGAGATAATACGACTAATCTGCGACCCCAGGAAGTTGATGTACCAACTTACCGAAAACGGGGCTCACAATTTGGTGTTTCATCTTCTAGGGTTAGGTTTTGGAATGTGAAGGGTCTTCCATTGTTTCTCAACAATAAAGAGGCCTTTGAGCCTCATTGTAATAGAGTTCAGAGGCATGTAGCGACACATCTCTTCTCAGAGATAAGCTACCATCGCCCTAGCTGGTTTATTTCCATTTCTGGTTGTAACCATATTTCAGTATTTCCATTAATGAAATGAAGTATTATTTCCGCTGCATCTTTGTGTACATGGTTATCTCTATAATTTTTTGCGTTCCTGTTTAAGTTTGGATCCGTGGTATCAAAGCGGTCTGCTTTTCCTCTATTTTTTCTTTGCATGTCCCCAACGAGGTCAGGATATAAGTAGTTAGGGCTTGAGCTGGTTGAACCTTTGCAAGACCAGCCTCGCAAATCCCGGCGGCCTCCCATGGCGACTGAGAAGAAAGATGAGGGAGTATGAGATCCTATCAAAATCTTGCTTGAAGAAGCCCTCGAGTGACAAAGGAATGCGATGATGGACAACTTTGCCCAAATCCTTCAGCGGCTACCCAAAAGTGATGCATCGACATCCAGCAGCTACTTTAGAAACGCAATGCCCTTTAAGGTACAAGTTAATTTTGAAATCCCCATATTCGAGGGTCAGATAGATGCAGATGCCGTAGATAAATGGTTAAATCTACTAGAGGTTATTTTTCTGTTCATGAATTTTCGAGTCGGGAAAATATTGTTTTCGCTCTTCTCAAAGCAACCCCCCACGACAAGGACTGGTGGGAAACCTACTGCGAGCAGAAGGATGAAACTACAGGCTCCCTATTTTCAGCCGCACCCACCTGGAATTCATTTCGGGATGCCATTAAGGAGAAATACTACCCTGTTGGAAGCTATGAGGATGAATACATAAAGTGGACCACGCTGCGGCAGGGAAGGGATCAATATGTGCCGGAGTTCACCAATATTTTCCATACCCTTCGCACGAAGTTGGGTATCAAGGATTCGGAGCAGCATTTGATACTCAAATACCGTGGCTGCCTACACAAGTACATCCAGGAAGAAATGGAATTCCTGAACATCTCCTCTCTCGGCATAGCATACCGGTATGCCGTCAAGATCGAGCAGAAGTTTAAACAAAAGAAGCGAGACTTTGGATCTGCGAATCAAGGGAAAGGTGCCCCGAAACCACAGAACAAAGGACAAAGCCAAGGCGGGGCAGCCCAAGACAACCCGCCAAAGCTACAAGCAAAGAACAGTGTTGCAAAGCCGAAAAATGACACGGGAAAATGGTGTGAGTTCCATAAGAGCTCCACTCACAACACAAGTGAGTGTCAGGCGAAGCAGTCACTGGTGGCTGAGCTAAAGGTTTCAGAATCGGATGCAGGTTCCGACTCTGAGTCAGAACCCGACAAGGGGAATGACAAAGGGAAGTAGATTATTGATGCGGATCCCAATGCCACTGTTGCTACTGCTAAGACCCAGAAAAATGAACCTGAAGATCCAGAGGAGGAGGAGCGTCTCTTCCACTCCCAGATGTGGGTAAGGGGCTCCCTGCTACAGTTCATTGTCGATAGCGGGAGCCAAAAGAACCTCATTTCGGCAGAGGTCGTGAAGCGGTTGGGCTTACCGACCACGGCACATCCACAACCGTACACCATCGGGTGGCTGCACCAAGGGCGGGATCTTCGCGTGAGCCAACAATGTCGCCTTCCATACAACATCAAGCCCTTCACAGATGAGGTATTGTGTGACATTGCTCCCCTTGAAGTTTGTGATGTATTACTAGGACAACCATATTTGTGGAAGCGGCATGCTGTGTATGAATCAAGGCCCCGTGCTGTTATTATTACATTGGGAAATAAGTTGTTCA
>APFE031124796.1:571-20209 GCA_000404065.3 Pinus taeda
GCAACAACACTTCCGTCTTTATAGTTGTGAGTGGTATGCTTCTTGGTTGCCATAATTTTGCTTTCCATTTTTCTTGCTAACCTGAATGCCTTCTCTAATGAATCAGGTTCCCAAAGCGAACATCATGTTGGATATTATCCTTTAAAGACCCTATGAACACATCAATCCTATGCTCCTCTGGAATATCTTTTACCCTTATGTTCAATTTTTGGAACTCCTCAATGTGCTCCATTATTTGACCCTTTTGTTTACTTATCAATTGGCTAAAAGAAGTGTTGCTTTTTGTATCCTCATAATGTGTAGTCAATTCCTCCGTAAAAATTGCCCAAGTGATAATTTGTTTACGAGAGCAAAGCCATTGATACCATACAAACTGATTTGGTTCCAAATATAAAGTTGCAATATGCACCTTTTGTGTGTTTTGCACATTATTGAGATCGAGATATTGCTCCATCTGTAATATCCATGTTGCGGGATCCTTGCCATCAAACTTCCTCATATCAATTTTTGGAATATTGGGGGTCTTTGATCAAACATTAGAGTCTATGAAATCATGATTAACATTTCTTTTGTTCACATCATGAGTTTCCTTTACTACCCTTTCACAATTAGTAAGTATTCCTTGTAGAAAATTTGTCAAATCTGTCTTCAAATCTACCATGCCTGTCTTCAAATTTTTCTTCAAATCATCCATCTTAGCTTCCACACCATTCATCTTAGATTCCACGCCATTTATCTTAGCTTATGTTAGCTTTTGTGAGAGTGATATTTGTTGCACTTGGTCTTGTAATTTTGATATATCATGTAGCATGTCTTCCTCTTCTTCATGAGTCATGCTAGAGCTTTCAGGTTGCTTACTAGGTGTTTGCATTTTCTTTCCTCAGGGCATCAGTTACTGATAATAAAGCTCTGCTATGCCCTTTGAATTCCTTCAAAATAATTTTTCAGACCAAGCTTAAGCAAAAATTTAAAAAAAATCTACACACCTTTTTTCACTTTGTAGGAGCTAGATATTGCCTCTAATGTGTCTCTGTAATTTCGAATCCTCCAGTTCTGAAATTGTGACCTATAGTAGCCCTTTGTGTCCTCTTTCCAATGCCACCAGTCTGATCCAAATTGGATTCTCGAAGGAAGAGTTATGCCAAATCTCCCACAGTGACCTGATTATAGACTAGTTCAGTAGTGCGAGCTTGTACGAGATGCCATGTGTCCATGTTTCTACCTTTGGCTCTGAAAAATATATATAGGAAACTAAAACCTGTCCTCTTTCTTTACCTTCTTACGAAATTTCAATCCGATCCTTAGAGAGAAAGTTATGACAATTTCCCCAGGTCACCTGTTTGGAATGTAATTTAGGAGTTTGCAAAAAGGTCAACTTCCTTAGATCATATCTTCGCCAATATAGTGCGAAAAGCTCTGAAATTCGGACCCGAGGTTCACTATGATTTCATCTCAAATGGGTGTTTTCGTCACTTTTGAAACATCATGGAAACAAAAGTTATAGCGAAAATGCCACAATGACCTATTTGGAGAAACGAAACCCTAGAATCCAAAGCTCTGATACCAAATGTTATGAAACCAGCTCACAAAAAGATAGAAAAGATAGATCAACGCCTCAGAATTCAACATCTTCGAGGGGGCAACCTCCTTTACATTACACAAATGAGTGATTCTTTGATCATTCAAATGAAAAAACCTCTTTTCTATATATAGGAGTCTAAGGAGTCACAATATAACCCAGCCGACCTAACAATAATAATATAAAGGCAACAAAAATAACAATAGATGGATTCTATGGGGCACAGTAATAACAATATGGGGACAATAGGGGCACAACAATATTAATAAGGAATACAACTACAATAGTAATGGGGTAATCACTAATATTATAGGGACCTAACATAGAATATGAAGAATGAGTGAAGGCTGTATCTTTCTACAGGTGGGTGTCTGCGTACTGGTATGAGTGTGCACTAGTACAAGATTGTAAACAACGTTTTCTTTATATTGAAAAAAGAATATAGAGATGACAGTAGCAAGTGGTTTTCTTTCGCATTGGGTTTCGACCTTAAATCTTGGTGTTCATGTGTGTTTCTTATGTGTGATGGTTTATTTTTTATCACAACACATGCACTACAAGAAAAAAGGTCATTGGTGAAGGGCGAAAAATGTCACCATAAGCTCATTGGTGATAGTCAAAAGAGCCTTCGTCACCAAAAAATGAACATCACCAAAGGTGGCATCGCCAAAAGTATAGGTGTTGTAGTGATATTCAAAGTCTATCACCATTAATGATTTTTAATGACGGATAGCGACTATCACCATTTCATATGAGCAATGGTGACGAACCATAGCCTCCGTCACCAAAAATTAAATGTCACCAAAGGTGGCGTTACCAAAATTATAGGTGTTGTAATGACATTCAAAGTCCATCACCAATAATGATTTATAATGATGGATAACGACCGTCACCATTTCATATGAGAAATGGTGACAGACCATAATATCCGTCACCAAAGGTGGAGTCACCAAAAGTATAAGTGTTATGGTGACATTCATGGTCCATCACAAATACTGATTATAATGAAAAATAGTGACCATCACCATTTCATATGAACAACAACAATTTATTATGATGGATCTTTCATGACAATCATTATTTGTGCATATATATGGTGACGTTCATTGACCGTCGCCAAAGGCACATTGCTAGAAGTATAGGTGTTGTGGTGAAATTCAAGGTCCATCACAAATAATGACTATAATGGTGAACAACGACCATCACCATTTCATATCAACAACAACGATTTATCGTTACGGACCTTTGAGAGTCATCACTATTGATGTGTATAGATGGTGGCATTCATTGACCGTCACCATTTCATATTTTGGTGAGGGTGAAAAAATGTCACCAAAGCTCATTGGTGATGGTCAAAAGAGTCTCTATCACCAAAAATTGATTGTCGCCATTCCATATGGATGTCAGGGAATAATGGAATCGAACCACCAACCTCCTGCTTGTAAAGCAGGTGCTCTTCCATTGAGCTAGCACACTTTAAAGAATTAGACTTTTAAAAATTAGACCTTCAAACTTCATAAACTGTAAATTCTACAACTTTCAATAAATTAAAGTCTTGGAAATATTTTGCTAAACAAGAAAACCAACATTGAAGTTGCAGGTCCCTACCTAATGGTTATGGAAGTTATGAAAAGTGGGTGGAGGGATAAATAATTATGTATAAGAGAATTAATATGCTCAGTTGAACACTCAATTAGAAGTGAAACTCCAAAGACATTTATAATCTATAAATGACCTATAACTAGAAAATGCACCAAATATTGCAAAGGAAATGTCATAAGTGGATAGCATATGGAATTGTCAAAGACAGATGCAATATGTTATAGGTTGAGTGATGAAAAATCTCAATGTTGTTGTTGTTTGGTGTTTAGATATCTGAATGATATCTAAACATTTGTGAAAATGTAACACGGATCTCTAGAAACCATGAACGATATCTATATGTATATATATATATATATCCCCTTTACATAAACCAACATGCAATTTGAAATTTAACAAGTCCGCACTCAAAACATGACATGAACGAACAAATAAAAGAAATTGACTTGGACAAAAAGCAATAGCTTCACCTTCATTCTTTAGCTACTTTTGTTTATTTGAATTTGACTTGTGAGATTCCTTATCTCACAAGGAATCAAAATTATCACTAGTATTTAATTCATCCAACATGGACTTTGGATATTGCACTGACATCTACGTTTTTGTTGCGATGCTTGAAAACCATGGAGTTTTTTGTCGATAGTAGAATAAGATGTGTGCCTGCTACTCAATAACACCTTCCTTATTAACCATTGTTACCTGACAGGAACCAAAGAGACAACACAATATCGGCGTACAAAAATTCCCCTACCGAAATATAATCATAACTTAGCACAGAAGTCTAAAAGATGATCTTAGTTAATAAACTTTGTATTTGAAAATATAGTTTCTTTAGATTTAAAAAATACTATATTGTACAATGCTTATGTCTATTTATCTAGGCAATCATATCATAGCATATGTCACACAGTAGAAATCTACAGTACCTAAAAATAAAAAGATAAATTTTCTCAAGAAAATAGATTTAGAAAAGAGTTTTGAAAACTATAAGTTTGTCATCAAAGCTTTGATTAATCTAACAACATACTAGTTGGAGTTTGAAAATCAAAATCATTCATAGGAAATGAATAGGACAATGGCCAAAGTTGCTATTCATACAAATAAAGCTAGAGTCACTATTACGATTGTAAATAACTGAAATTTGGGAAATGGTCTAACCGTTAGAGCTTATTTTCCAGGAAGACTCATCAATACCATCATTTTTTCCACAGTTTGTTATGTCTCTAGATCCAGATCAGATAGCTTGCCATTCTCAAGTTCTACCTTTCAAGTACTGATTTCTGGCTCATGCTTTAAAACACAATTCTACCACTCCAATTTATTTTATTTTGTCAAGAGAATTGGCAAGACCTCTCCATCCTCTGTTTTACATCATCAATAACCATCCATCAATGATATAAAGAATAATAGATACACAACAAAGGCCAAATATGTGCTTGTTGTATACCTATGGTCTAAGACTCATCTAACCTTATTGGTGCAAATATCTCACCCTGAAAAAATAACATCCACGTGGAATTTACAAAACTTTTTAAATCAAGCTCCAAGTAAACCAATCAAAATATGAACATCCTTTTAATCAATAAAATCTATAACTTAAAATAAAAGTGGCCTAGAATTGAATGTTATATCAACCATGTCAAGTAACTAACATCGGGTGAGAAATACAAGACATGCATATTGGATTAGTGAAATAATTGATCTGGTAAAGCTCAAAAATAGATGACTTACAACCAAGAAACACGAATAAATAACTTAGAACTAAGACATGAGGTTTACCTTTCAACTCTGTCATTAAACAACTCTTCTTTACGTCACTTACCATTAAAATTTTTCTAATACCAGGTGGAAGTGGTATTGTAACATTAACCTCTTATAGTCTGTGTCCACGACCACTTCTCAAGATCTGCTCCATTACCGACATTTGGGTCTAGATAAGATACATGCAAAAGCCATCAACATAAAAATGAAATCTACATCCTTGTAAAAAAATGGGAGGGAAAAACATATCCACAAATTGAAACAGACTGTAGGATACCTCATTCCTGCAACATGATTATCTTGTCATGAACAATAAAAAAATAAATCAGGAGAAATGTAATTTTTACCACATTTTGATAATGAAATCTTTTGCATATTCTATGAACAATTGATGAAAAAAGTTAGCTAAATCTTGTCAGCATCGGGATTATAGTAAAACATAAAGGAACTACTCCAACACATATATAATTCTAAACATAAGTATCTATACATATACGTATTTATTGAGGACATTGTATTTTGTGAAAATATGGAAGTCAAATCTTTGAAGTAACACAATTTATGGTACCATTGCCTTATGAAGTCGATTCATTTCAATATTTACGAAGTCCATTTAGGAATTTCTTCAAATTTCAAAGTTCAAACAATTAATATGTAGCCTAAGAAAGCTCAAATTTGAAAAGGAGATAACCCAAAGATGTAGGGTATATATCTCACATTTATATATCCTAATTTCTAGACATTGAAATGACACTTTTTAGCATACTATTGTGAATTCATCCCAAAATGCTAGAAAACAATATTGATGGTTATTTTGCTAATATAGAAGTTGTATACATGCATTTATTTAAACAATTAGCTTGCAATCTCAAACATATCTAAGGATGCACACAATACATTGCATCTTTAGTGCTGGTGTGTGAACTTGAGACAACAAAGTCCAACATTTAATAGTTTGCCTACAATATGCGCTAGCCAAATAGGTTAACAATAGTAGTGTAGGTATGTGTTGCAGTCCAATAAGAATATGGTTGGAAAAATCATGTCCAACCCTTCCAAGTTTTCCTATAATTTGCACTAGTCTATAGGTGAAAAATAGAACTATAGGTGTGCATTTTGCATCACTTACCTAAATCCAACACCTTCAGCATAGCAATTTCAGAGAATATGTCCAAAACTGGTAGGTAATTTTCAAAATGAAAGAGTTGGCTTGATTTTTTCTAGAGAAGACTAGATTCTTACATTGTTCAATGTAAATTCATGACACTTTTCCAAGCTTAGATGGAACAAAAAGGAACCAAGCTAGAAGGTTATTTAAAGAATCCTTACTTAGCTAGGGTAAAATGTTAGCCCTTTTTTGTCAAAAAGCATAAATTTAAAAACTTTTAGAAATTCAGTGAAGAGATTGTACAAATGTTCTAATCAAACCACTAACGTAAACAAAGCTAAGAAATATTGCTTTGTAAAAGAGATATTCATGGTCAAATTAACAGTAAATTGACCTTTTGGCATGGTTAATGAACTGGTGCTATTGTAACAATATTTGGCCTAAACTTAAACAAAAAAAAAAACAAAAAAAAACAAAAAAACAAAAAAAAAAAACCATTTTCAATTTAGTAGGAGCATGCTGGGCAAATAATCTCACAATAATACCCATCATTGAACATTCTGACCCACTAAATCACTTTCACATCCTTTTGAAGTCCTTCAACAAAGTACTTAAAAGTTGTGAACAATGTCATAACAATACTTCTAGGTATAGAACAAGCATTTCAAGCTTGCCTCTATTTTATGATATGGATATTTGTCCTTCAAACAGAGTTATGTCGCACAGAACCACTCCTTAAGAAAAAATGTGGCTGTAAATGCACGCTGAACTCTCTTAGCACAAATATGCTCTTAGTATGGTATAGGATTCTCAGACTAGTGCTAGGTTTAATGGTTCCAAAGACTTTAGATTTTAACTATGATATGGTGCATGCTTGGCTTCAAGACAACATATTCTTTAGGAATTTCATGTTGGGAAACCTCCAAATTTGTTTCTTGGAAAACTCAAGCTAAATGGAATTTTTTTTATATAATAGTTGTGATTCATATCGCTGCACATTAATATATATGTTTTTTTCCTAAATTTGAATAATGTATGTATTTTTTGGTGACCTTTTAGCATAGTTAATGCACTAGTGTTGCTGTTACAATATTTGGCCCAAACAATAAACATAAAAAACCCATTTTCAATTCAGTAGGAGCATGTTGGGAAAATAATCTCACAATAATACCCATCATTGAACATTCTAACCCACTAAATCACTTTTACATCCTTTTGAAGTCCCTCAACAAAGTACTTAAAAGTTGTGAACAATTTCATAACAGTACTTCTAGCTATAGAACAAGCATTTCAAGCTTGCCTCTATTTTATGATATGGATATTTGTCCTTCAAACAGAGTTATGTGGCACAAAACCACTTTCACCCTTAAGAAAAAATGTGTTCGTAAATGAATGTTGAACTCTCTTAGCACAAATATGCTCTTAGTATGGTATAGGATACTCATACTAGTGCCAGGTTTAAGGGTGTCAAAGACATTAGATTTTAACTATGATATGGTGCACACTTGGCTTGAAGACAACATATTCTTTAGGAATTTCATGTTGGGAAACCTCCAAATCTGTTTCTAGGAAAACTCAAGTTAAATCGAAATTTTTTTGTATAATGGTTGTGATTCATATGGATGCACATTAATATATATATAATATATGCTTTTCCTAAATTTTAATAATTTATGTATTTTTTGGTCAACCAAGTTCAATTTCCACTTGTGATGTGATTATTATTCGTGAGACAATTGTTAATCTGTACAACAAATGTATATATACTTGGAATATGATCTAACTATGAATATGGAAGTGTTCATCTACCTTTTTGAGGACATTGTATTTATGAAAATCTAGAAGTCAGATCTTTGAAATAACACAATTTATGGTAGTGGTAAGATGGAAGTCAAATCTGAAATAACATAATTTTGGATAGTTGAGAACTTCATAGGTGTGTGTAAGAACTGAAATCCGTGAACACAGTCGCAACTCATCATATAATGCTCTAAGTTATCCAAAACCCTAGATAGAGAAAACCAATAGAAACCTTAGCTCCACCAAAGATATTTCAAAAAGATATTCAAAAAGATTTATTGTTGGATTATCTTTGGTGGAGCTAGGGTTTCTCTTCATTTTCCCTATAGAGGCTTTTTGAAAGCATGGAGAATTATATGATAGGTTGTGATTGTGTTCATGGGTTTCATTTCTTCTTTATATATTTTAATTTTTTGTGTGAATGCTCCGAGAAACACTAGCACCTTAAGACAAAAGCACATAAAGTACAAAGAAGATTGAACGAGAGAGAGAGAGTGAGAGAAAGTAGCACTACTCTTACATCTCTAACCCAAGTATGAAAAGGAATATGCACAAATGTGTGATCAACTATAATAACAACTCACTCCTTACTCTATTTGTAAGAGAGGTAAAGGGGATTTACAATAACAAGCGGACCTAATCCAGTACAAGAAAACTTGAAAGACACAAGTAGGTCCACCCATGTGAAGCACTCTACTCTAAGTGACATGTGTGAGGCTGAAAGGTGACAATGATTAACAAGCAAGGCCTCCATGGCATGAGCATTACTCCCCAAGGTCCAACAATCCTCCAAACGTCCAAAGGTCCAATGCATCTCCATGGTCATGTGTCCCCTTAAGGACAGTGCATATCTCAGGTCATGTGTCGCCTTGAGGACTCCCACACCTACATATCCACTCCCTCAACCTAAGAGTCCACGTGTCAAGTGTAAACCTCCATGCAAGAAACCAAGTAACCCCACGCTATGTAGGGCTCAATAACCTCCTCTGAAATACCCAACTCTACTCACAAGCACATAAACTCCCTTCATGCATCAACAACATAAAGTCACCAAGCTCCATACTTATCCAACACTTCAAGGAAGAATGTATTTCAAACATCCAAAAAAGGTCTAGCGACAAATAGTAAACCACCTCCAATGTCCAAGTCCATCATGGAAGAGCATGGTCCAACCATACACCATGCACCCCACATCTTTCATTTCTTCTTTATATATATGAAGTTTTCGGCTGAATTATCCAAGAAACATTAGCACCTTAAAACAAAAACACATAAAGAACAAATAATATTGAACAAGAGAGAGAGAGAGAGAGAGAGAGAGAGAGAGAGAGAGAGAGAGAGAGAGAGAGTAGCACCCAGGGTGCCATTTCATTGAGTACAGTGAGACATCTTATGCATACAAGGTGTATCTACCAAGAATAAAGAAGATAGTTTTGAGGCGGGATTTGATGTTCAAAAAGGACAGGGCCTTGAGGGAGTCCCTAGAGAGAGAGAGAGAGAGAGAGAGAGAGAGAGACATAATAATAGTACCTCATATGGAGGATCTACTTGCTCCTAAGGAGGAGACTAAGGCAAGATCATAGAAAAAATTTCAAATAGCTGGCAAGAGGCCTCCACAACATGATTCAGAGTAATATGATGAGGATAAGAGACCAAGGCGAGAGCAAGAAGCTACTTAGATGGAACTTCTTGACATAGGGATGAAGAAAGACAAGTGGGCTAAAAGGTTGACTCAAGAGGCCCAAGAGCATGTTGAAGCTCCTGGTACCATGTTCAAGCAGAGAACAACCACAAAGATATCAATAAATAGTGTGTTATATGTTTCCCTAGTCTATGGGATCTCCTTAGCCTCCCCTCCAAATAATATCCTCACAAATATCAAACATATATATTTCTCTTACCTTTAGAAGAGAAGCAAAGGAGGAATGCCCTTAATTACTTAGGAAACCATACATCAACCAATAGATCTAGGATTTTGGGGAATTAAACATAGAGGGACATTTGCTACAACACTAGCTACTAAGGCGAATTCAAGACTAATTAATAACAAGGTCTTATGGCAAGAGGTACACCTCAACAATAAATTGTCCCTACAAGTTTGGCATAATAGATCAAGGATCCAAACAAATCTTACCATGGAGGCTCCAACTTCTAAAAACCCAATACAAAAGAAACTCATCTCATCATGTACACCTTTGTTAGAGCACATAGGAGATGGAACAAAGGTAAAAGTGACCCTTAGACAAATGGGCAAGGCAATGTTATCAAAACAAGACTCCATCTAGCAAACTTGGTCAGTTTGAACAATTTTAGGGCCATACTAGTCCAATTTGAGGAATAGAACCATAATCACAATAGGGTCCATGCAAATTTGAATATAATGGTTTTGTTTTAATATTTAAAATTTCCAACAACAAAAAAAACAAACAAAAAAGCAAAAACAAATCTCACTATTTTTGTTTAAATTTTATAAGAAAACTCACCTAACCAACTAAATTTTCCATCAAATTCACCACTACTTGATATTGAACAAATTTGAAATTTTTAAATAATTACTAAACGTGATGACTAAGATAATTTCATTGGATTACTTGCAAGAAACAAAAGTGAAGAAATTAACCTTCATTTCCAATAAAATATTCGAAAAAACATACCAATGAGTATCTTTCTACTTTGGAAAATAAGTGCTACAAAAGGCCACATCAAAAAGAACCTTACTAGACACATAAACCTAATTGTAATAGAAATAAAGCCCTTGATCTTTGATTTTCACCTTCAAATATGCAAAAAGGAAAGTTTGATAAAAAATGCAAATGTGTTCATGTAATATTTAAAATATCACTAAGATACATTATAGGTAAGTCACACAACTTCAAAATAGTCTTCAACTAGGTGAATGGTATTTGATCCTAAGTTAATTCAATACTTCCTCAAATTACTTGATGAGGGAAGATGCAACGAATTCAAGAAGTTAAAGGAATGATGATGAACTATGTTTCTATATTCATACCAACACTTCATGGTGAGACCCAATTGCAACCTGACAAAGCACATATTATGATGCTTGACACCTCATCTATAAGCAAAGTATTGAGGAAAATATCAAGTGACAACCAACGATGTTGATGAAATATGTTCCTATATCCAATCCAACACTTTTATTGTGTGACCCAATTGCAGCCTGACAAAAATATCATACAAAGAAGGGATCATCATGCTTGACACCGCATCCAAAATAAAAACATTGAGGAAAAAATAAAGAGATAGCCAATGATTTCAAGCTCATGAACACCAATTCCAAAATGTGAAAGTAACTCTACTGAAGACTACAATTTGGAATGTGACCTGAAGAGGGGATGCAAGTTTCATGACAATACTTTTTTGTTATAGATGTCTTTCTTATAGTTAAGGTTATGCCAATTAGCAGTTGGTGGGTCAAATAACGTAGGGGTTGTACAAGTATATCTGATTTATTTGGAGGGACATTCATCTATTAACTATCTGTAGCAGATGTAAGGTGATAAGGGCATACCTAATCCTGAGCAGCCTATTGGAAGTGCAGAAATTGTAAGAGATAGTTCCAAACAAAAAAGTCAGGCTAGGGTAAAAATTGACAAAGGTTGACATAGAGTGTCAAATTTCAATCCAAGATGATGAAGATACTTGATACTCTCTATTAGAGTAAAGAAACAGGAAATTCCAATATGTTTCTTGAAATATTAGCAAATTAACTTACCACTACCAAAAGAACCACCTATAGCTCTTTGCTTAAGAGGAACTTAACATTGTCCAGCAATCCAAATACATGAACGATTATGTCCATCAATTGAAGAACATATAACTCAAAGGCAACTCAACCGTTCATGTTGCAAAAGCTTTCCAACAAATGCTAACCTCATTTAAGGATGGGTTCCCTAGCAAATCTCTCTAGCTTGGTTTCAAAACATCACCCAAATCTACCATTATGAATAGCAGAGGGGCATTATTGAGATTAAGAAATTAGTCTTGAACCATCCAAAGATAGTTTTATGAGAACTTGGTTAACATATATGAAACCAAATTCAGACGACCCTAAAACTACAACAAAAGTGAGATGTAAGCTAGAAGGATGTTTGGAAAATGGGATGGAAGAAGAGACAACAAGCATGTCCTACATATTAATTCGAAAGAGGTGTGAGTGTACCACAATCCTTTATCATATTAATGTAATAGGGAAATCCATTCCAAGGTTCTACTTTATTAATGGGAAAAAGGAATTGAACTACATAGCTAGCTATGAACCAAGTGCATGAAGGGTTGCACACCCTTAGGCTTGCATTAAAAAATAGTCATTCTTGAATTGTTTGCATGATTGATTCCAAAATTCATATCAACTACAAATAGGCACCTATTTATATTTGATGTGCATAGTAGTTTTGTTGCTCTAGCTTTAATCATTCGAGACGGGTGTGTAGTGTAATAATTGATATATTAACCCCACCACCTCACACCACTCACAAGCTTTTCCATTGAACATAGTATGCGTTTAGATTTCAAATAAAGGTAGTCAATTTGGATGGCTAATTGAGAGCTTGAAATAAAAAGTTATGAGTTAGCCACACTCGGCAACTTGAAAATATTAATGTTGGTTTTCAAAGAACTTCCATATGGCCCTTAAATCTTGAAGCCTCAGTCAATGATATGGTTTCTAGCAAAGAATTTAACATTTCAGGAGGATACTAATTTACCAGAGAACATTTTGAACACATCTAGAGGGAGATGAAGGAAATCCTGCTTAATGCAAGTTAATACTTTATCTAGCTAGAATTTAGATGCATGTGAGAAACCAATAGATATGCATCCTAACTAAGTCTGTTCCAAATAAGGAAACTAAGGACCAAGCAAATTCTCTTACTATGATAGCTTAGTGTACCCATCCAAATCAGTTAAGGGAAACACATCAATTCAATGAAAATGAGGAGGACCTAAGTCCTTAAATTCTTCCTAACTAGAAAGCATTGATCCTTCAACAATAGTAAACTCCTATGTGGTATGTAGACAGTGGGGAGGACGAAGATGCTAAAGATATTCAAAATCAAGTTGAATCTACCTTGTAACAAGAGAGAGTATTATGCAGGATAGAAGAATAAAGAAAAAAAACATCAAAGAGAAATAACATATAGAACAAAACAATAAGAGAGAATACCGTCCCAACTAAGTGTAACCATTCAGATTGATTAAGGTAAAGGGAGATCACCTAGGACAACTATTCAATGAAAATAAACAGGACCAAAGTCCTTCAATATGCAAGTAGACAATGAGAGACTGAATACCTTTTGCCTACATAGTAGGTTGAATACCTTTTGCTTACCCATCTTGTAACTTTCAAAAGGATGCAGCACAGTCAAACCATGAAATGGACATGGTATAAATTCCTGTATAATTTTAAAGGCTTTTGGAAAACATATCAACAAAAAGCAAATGCAACAATCTTGTAACTATCAAATGATGTGCCACACTAACAAACCATGTAGTTTACTGGTGGTACATATCTATATTTTTATCAATGTTGTGGTAGTAAATGTCTGTATAATTTTAAAGGCTTTGGGACAACATATCAACAAAAAACAAATGCAACAATCTTGTAACTATCAAAGGGACGTGCCACACTAACAAACCATGCAATTTACATAGTCGTACATATCTACATCTCTCATAAATGTTGTCTACAACAATTAAGTTTACTGTTTAAACTCCAATTTTCACAGCTGTTTGGTTGCTTCTCTTCTAAATGGACAGTTACTTTGCTGATATTTGTATGCATTTTAAGAGGAAATATAAGAAAAGTGTATGTATGATCTAACAATCTACTCTTGTATATGGCATTTTAGCTCTTTTCTAGTATTTGCCAATGGAATTGCTACAGGCCTAGATGTAAATTTGTCATGTGTTCGGTCACCATCTACTTCAAAGGAAGAGCAAAATGCTAGTCCTAGACATACCACTATAGCTGATAATTGAATTCAAGTAGTTTTTCATAGTTTCTAGCCCAACCAGAAATGACTTTAGTGTCTCCTACTTCATCAACAGTGCCAAGCCAAACATCACCCAAATTTCAGTAGACCATTACTTTAACACCAATTTCTACTCTAGGTGTGTGTTCCTCACTACAAGATCCTGTGTATGTGCCATCTCTTGACGAGTGAGAGTCTAGTGTAGTTGGAACAATTAAACATGTAGTTGGCACTATGGGAGCATAGCGGGGAATAGAGGCCCCATCAACTTTGTCTTCATCTCTCCCATAAACATTGGAAACCAAGTCCAACCATGTTGATGCATCTAATGGAAATTCTAAAGTACCTGCAAATAACTCTGATCAGTTGTTGTAACTACCGCAACAGATGAGAAACACTCTAGGAAGTCCATAACATCTGATGATGACCGCCTATTTGAACCGAAGTCCCAGGTATTCATATATGTTCCACATGGGGCTTCTACTAACAATTCTTCAGTTATGGCGAAGCAGTACAATAGCAGGCATCAACAATAGCTTGTTGGTCCTCATAAAGGTACATGAAGAAAATAATTCCTTTACTTTGTTTGAATTTAATTTGTGCATCATTAAGAACCTTAGTGAGTCTATTCCTTCTATTGATAAAAATTGTTAGTGAGTGTCATGTCATGTCTTAAGTTGAAATGTTTGCCACACCCCCCTTTTGGGGTGAAATGCATGGGGAAACATTTCAAGATGTTTGAGAGTTTTTCTAACCTCATCAAACTTCATATTGATAAAGTAGAATTTCATATCCCATTCAAAATTCAACATATTTAAAAGTTAACAGTTAACAGTTTTCAGGATATAGGATTAGCACGATAAATTTGCATGGGATGACTTATTATTGTTGGGATTTTTTATCATTATCATTTTTATTTTTATAATTTTAGAATTATGGACACCTATTATAAGGACTGTGATGCCACCCTACTCCTATGAATTTCACTCCCACTTGTCTCCATTTTGCAATTCTGTACTCCTATGCTCCCCCCTGTCCCACAAACTTGGTGAAACATAGTAAAATTGTTATGCAAATCTCTTGCAAGATAACTGGAAACACATCTGAAGGTTTCATCAGAAGAAATCTCTACTTTGATAAGTTTCATCAGTAGAAATATCTACGTTCAAGAAATAAACTTGGATGGGCAAGTCTGAACATCGAAAACTTTTTCCAGTGACCGTTTTATTTAGGGTACACTAATTTATTCATTTGTTAAGTCTATGGCATATACCTATATTAACCAAAATTTACTTTCCTTATTGATTTGAATGCTTAATGCTTGCATGGATGGCATGGAGTTACCTTTTGTGTCAGCCACTGACTACAAATATTCTTGCGTTTCCTACTTCCTTACTCCTAATTCCTCAACTAGCTCTAGCCCTCTTATGAGGTCCCACAACTCTACTTCTTTATTTGAACCCTGCACTATACCTTAGCTATAGTATGTTACTATTTCTTTCTAATCATCCACTGGGAATACCTCTTGTCCCAACTATCTATTTTTCTATTGAATCTATGTATAAGTGCATCATGTAAAATCCTAGGTTAATGTTTTCTAACATGATTGTAGGTCTAGGTTGCATCCAAAAACAAAAGTCTCAAGATTGTCATTGAAATTATTCAATTCCAATGTTTCAACTCTTAGAATCCCTTCTAAATGGGCATAAGAGAAAGTTTAGCAGCCAACTCATTGTCCTCCCTCCTTTTCATTATATTCTAGGTTCTTCTCCTTCAAAAAATAGTTTTTTTCTTGGTAATCCATAATGGTCTGGGTAGGAATTTGAGAACCTTTACATCATTCTATATATAATTTTATCTCAAATGAAAAATTGCTAAACATCATACCATCCCTTATTAAGGTGATTTTATGCATTCTTATTTAGACTACAGGGGAGATATGATATTTTTGGGATTGTAATGCACACACTCGGAGCACTAGATCCATGTTCATGAGGTTACTGATCATGAGCTTTCTCTTCATGAACATGAGTTGGAGAATGTTGGACTGAACAGAGGTTCAACACATGATTCTAATCAAAGTACTACATATAGCAGAGAAAATTCAGAAACTCCAAGATATCTTAAAAGCTCATCTAGAATAAAACAATTCCTCCAATAGCATAACAAATAATGCTAAAAATGGGTGCTTGGAAATACCTTATTCGAGTTCAGTGGTTCACCAAGTTTATCCACCTTATCCCATAGTATTGATGGACCCAAGAGAAAGAGATCTACATTCCCACTATCTACATCTTCATTCGAAACACCGACATGGTCTATTGGTGGTTCTCCTTTAGCATATTTGTATCGATCTCTGAAGGATGGTAGGTCTATTGATAAAAGTACACTGTAAGAAGCCTAGTTGAAGTGAAGTCAAAGGTCAAGATATTGCATACCTGGAAAAGGTTGAATGAAAGGATTCGATTTTCAACCTTCAATGAACAATAAGTGTTTTTTGTGCTCGCTCTTTTGTAATGTGTGGCTACGAACCCGTCTATGCTAATCCCTTCATTATCAAACTGATGTGCATTTGGCTTGGATCCAGAACCACCCAACCTATTTCCTGAATATGGGAATCTTATTGTTGCCTGCAACATGACCATGCATTGTGATCAAGGCATTAGGGTTTTTCTCCATCTATGAAGTCTCTAGTGATGTTAGAAACCATTGAATAAAATATCCAATCAAAATATAAACGCTTGGATAAATCCTACAACTCTGGTGGTCTATTTGGTGATGGAGCCTCATGGAAGGCTACATTTGTTGATGAAAATTACTCATTTTGGGGCAATGACAAAAGTGTTGTTGATGCTAATATGAATTCTTCAGATATAATTAGCTCAATAGTTGATAATCCAAAATCGATTATGTAGATTCGTTCAAGTTAAAATCCCTGAAAATCTAAAGCTTCAGAGGATTAAGAGATAATGAAGGTGACAATGAGAATTAGGAGACTTTTGGTCCTCTTAGGAACAAACAAAGCTCCTCTTATGCCAGGTAAGTGATACATCGAGAGGCAGTCTGCGGAGGAAATTAGAGGCGGCCTGGACGAGATTAGAGGCGGCTTGTGAGGAAATTTGCAAAGGTTTTGAATTGAAAAAATTCACAGATAGGTTTTGAACTAGGAGCATGCATAGAGGAGTAATGAGACATTCCATTTGATGCTCCTAGATTGAGCCCAAATCACTTTTTAATTATGAACTACTTGGTCTGGCTCCAATTCTAAGTAGCTATAGATGGAAAAAAATCACTCAGAGGCAGCCTGCAGAGGAACTTTGCATAGATTTTGAACTGAAAAAAGTCATAAATAGGTTTTGAACGAGGAGCATGCACAAAGGAGAAGTGAGGCATTCCATTTAATTCTCCCAGATTGAGTACAACTGGGTCAAGCATTTGACTCCTTAGCTGGCGCTACAAGCCTTTTCTACACTTGATTACCCACGAAGAGCATAGTAAATGAGTATAAAAAATGGAGCATGTTTAATGATAGAAATATTGAATAAAACTATTAGGTTCGAGAGGTATTTGTATATTGATGGGTTTAAATTTGATTGGTGCTTAGTTTTCAATTTCTTCCACATTATATTTGAAATGTGAATTTCTTAAAAAGAACACTAGATGTCATTAGAGATTGACATTTTCATGAGTGTGCATACTAATTCTAAATGAAATGAGATAATTGATACTTGTAATTATGATCTTATTTGGATTGAGAATATTACAATATACAAGTAAAATGTCTTTAAAAATATAATTTGATAGCATAACATTAATTTCTTGAAAAATTATTCCATTTAAAAAAATGGCATCCACATTGGTGTTCAAATGCAATATTTATGTATCTTGAAAATTTATGATACAAAGATTAAAGACGAATTTCCATAAATGAGATAAGAAATGAAGTTGAATATAGTGAAATATGCTTAAATCAACCACAAAAAACAAAATTAGAGGAAAAAATCAATAAGAAAGGACTTTAAAAGAAAAAGTTATGCTCATTTCAAATTACCATCCCTAAGGGGTGGGGTTGGGGAAGGTGGGGTGAGGAGTGGGTGGGTGGTGAGTGAGGGTGGGGGTTGGTGGAAGGTGGCACGAGAAGGGGTTGAGTGGGAGTGTTAATAACATTAGTTGTTCAATGAACTTTGATTCAATATTGCTTCACATGGGTTCATATGACAAACCTACAACTACACCCTTGGGCCCCCTTGGCTAAGGGATTCAACACATTAGGGGTTATGGGATGTGATAAGGGAGACCCTAATCCCCTTATCACAAATAGAAATAGGTTCATGAACACCATCAATATCTATTGGAGGTGTTGCGATGAAAGCAATAATGAATACAAAAGTTGTGGTCAATAAGACAGGGATCATCAAGATGTTAAACCATAATGTAAAGATGGTTTTCAATGCTAGTGATCTAGTCACATAAAAGATCCCATAAAGTTTTGCTTTGGGACACCCCTAGGATTCAATGATTAATACAAAGTGAGAGGATTCATTTCTAAGGTGACAATGGAAGCAACCTTGAGTTGACACAAAGTGACACTTTGTGAGCCTTGCACAACTAGGGTGCCAATTTCATCATCAATAAGAGGCAGAATCGACAAGTGGCAGCATCTCACATTTAGGGCACTTGATCACAAATATTTATGCATGATTTTCCACCTGTTAGTTTCAGTCTTTGCAGCCTTCCTCGAGTGATCAAACATGCTCTTACAAAGTGGTCTCAGAGTGTCAAGGTCAAATTTTGTCATTTCAGTAAGTCTTCAAGCAAAATTTGGTCACTAGGCATTAGGTCTAGGGTTTGTTTTCACTCCTTTCAAAGTTGCCCAAATGTCAGTCTATGTCACTATTCAGCTGAGTCTATCATCATTCATAAGGTTGTTATCATCATGTCAAGTTCCATTAGGTCATTTCAGACCTTGTTCATGCTTTAGTTGCGCCTAGGTAAGGTCATTTCCCTCTCCTAGGGTTTTGGAGGTAATTTCTCTTAGATGGCCAAATCATCAGTAAAACTTGTATCCTGATGTTCATACACCTTCCCCTATCCTTAATGTACCCTGTGAAACACTTCCCGTCACTGAAATCTCCCAAATTCCTCATTTTTGCACAAACCCTAGTTTCTTGCCACAACATGGCAATTTTCTAGGCTAGGCCTGTGTTTTTCCCTTTTGGACCCCTTCCCCTCACTCGATCTCTGAGATTCCACTTTCCCCTACTTCCTAACATCCCTCCCTACTTCCAAAAATTTCCGCAAGAATTTAGAAGCCCCTTATCCCCTTCATTTCGCTTCATTTCGATAAAATCCCTTGTTTCACACATCCGGATAAGTTTCATTCAAAAGATGTTTCAGAGCAATCAAAGATGAATTTGGGAAAAATGAGAGAGTTTTTTGTCCATAACATGCCAAAGAAGCAAAACCTCCCTCACTTTTTACACATGTATCATGGTTTTAGAGAAATGTCAAAAATACAACCACCTTGGGAGAATTGATGCACCTCTGGAGTGACCTTGGGAAAATCAAGTTTTCTCCTAGCTTGGTTGGCCAAATGACTTTCTTGATGCGTCAAATGATAACTAGACACAAAGAGATTTCCAATGAGCTATCATGAGCTCAATTTGGAGTTGAGGAAGGGATTCAAAAGTTGACTGCAACAGCACTCTGCCTTGAGGCAGCCTCATTTGGCACATTTTGACCAGTCTTGGGAGATTTGATTTGTTACAAGGAAAATGAACTCCAAATTGAAAAAT
>APFE031124796.1:21654-60693 GCA_000404065.3 Pinus taeda
GTTGTTTGACTACCTAGATTTTAGTTCCTTGTTTAGAATTAGTTCAAATAGCTCCTAGAATGATGAGCTCGACCCCTAGAGGCAAGGAAAGGGGTTAGGATGGTCTATATGATGTAATTTCTCAATCATTTTTAGATGTTGGAGAGGTTGGACTCTTGGGAATAGCTTGACACTCTATTGTACATATTTTATCTGCAATTTTTGGCAAAGGAAAGACCAGGGTTTTGCAGCACTATTTGGGATTCATGTGGCTTTCTGTGTTGATGGTGTGTTTCTTTCAGTATTTTTAATTTGTTTATGTGCATCGCTTTCCTTCTCTTATCTTCTGCAATTGAACAAATGAAGTGTTAAGGTACAATCCATAATTTGCTATGCTCTGCCTTTAAGTTTGTTTAATTTTCCATGTTTTCGTCTGTTTATGGAGAATCCTTGAAAGTTTCTTTCTCTCCTTAACCCCTCACCAGTCAGATCTATCCATTCACTCTCTTTAAAGGCATCAAAACAATTGCCTATCTTGCCCCAAGTAGACCTCTGCAAAAACTGTGCCTCATCCCCGCACCCAAAATTGCCTTTCCCTTGAATTCAACAAAATTTCAAAAAATCAATTTTAAACTCCTTGTACTTCATACCTAGCCTAAAATTAGTTATCAATTCAATCATCTCGACCTCATTGATTACCTTTTGCCGAGATTAACTCGGAGATAGCCCTCTCCTGCCCTCGTAGGGCTAGCTACGAGGATGAGCGTGGTTTGATGTAGCCTTGAATTTTACCTTATTTCAGCCTAAGGTAGATTTGAGCGCTAACACCACCGACGGTACCTTTCACATTTCCCAAGACAAAAATTACATATTTGGATGAATTTTGGATAACTTTTCACATTCCACTAGCTTCATGCCTGAAGAGGAGCTCCCATCCTTTAAGAAGATTTTGGAGGATTTCATAGCATAGTCAAGGGTCACATGTATAAAAGAAGAACACGATAGCCAAGAATAAGACAATTGGCATATGTATCACATGGTGTAAAGGAGAAAGACATAGGTGAGGAGTACTCCATTTAGAAACATAAAAAAGCTTGTTTATGTCCTCTTTCCAAAGAAGAGGAGATATCTTGTGATAAAAAACCAAAATTTCCAACAAAGGAAGATTCAAGTAAGGGTTTACTTCTTTCACATGTTGAGAGACATTCATGTATATTAAGGTGTGTTTTATTGTTGACTTCACATATTTGGAAGCACAATTACATAAGTGAAAATAGGATGTTATTAAGAAGAGGAAGATCATTATGATTAGTTTCATCTCGACACGAATGTAAATACACTTTGAATGCACCAAGGGGGATCTCAAGGGAAACATCTGGTGCTCTAGTTGTGTGTATGTGGTTAAACAAAAAGGCCCCCTTTCATTTGCATGAAGTATTTCTGGTACAAATCCATGTTAGAGTCGAGACCCTGAAAAGATGAAGTTTAAGTACATTGAATGTATTATCTATAAATAACCTCTCTAACAACCTAACACAAAAATACAATGATGTCATTTACATTGGAGTTGGTGTAAATCACTTGAATTGTGTTACAACTTTAATCGTTCCCCCACAAAAATGTTTCTTGCTTCCTTGTGATGATGCTTCAACCCTATTGGAGAACAACCTCACAATGTAAAAGGAATTTAAACATGATGTAACTTTAATAATGCCCCACATTCACCCCTTGGCTCACCACTCATGGCTAATTTAAGGCTATTTCAAGCATTGACGTGGATAATATTCTACATTGACACAATTGAGTTTAATGGTTAAGGACTTAAGATTTAGGGGATTTAGGTGTTAATGATTAAGGGGTTAGCAATTAAGGTGTTTAGGTGGTGAAGGGTTAGGGGTTAAGGGTCACAAGTTAAGAGGATAAGGAGTTATGCATTAGGAGCTAGTTCATGGATTATAGGTTAGGGGTTAGTATCTTAAGATTTAATGAGTCAAGGGAGTTATGGGTTATGAGTTGTGAGTGCATGGGTTAAGGGATTATGGATTGGGGGTTAAGGGGATAAGGAATTTAGTGGTTATGGGTTAAGGGCTTATGGTTTGTGATAATTGGACTCCTAATCCCCTCATCACCACTTTTGGGGGTTCCCCTATCAATTTCTCTTGCTACCTTCCCTCTAGGTCCTGAAGACCCTATGAAATTAAGTCTTAAGCCCCCTTCTCATTCTCTAATGTTAGGATTATAGATCTTATTAAACCATGATTTTACCTCCAACTTATACCATCTATGCTACCCTTGTGTCCCCTTGCGCTGTTCAATACACCATAACATACCCCCCCGCAAACGTTTTGGTCATGTCATTCCACTTTTCCTTATCTTATGAACCCCCAAATTTGGTCCCAATGCCCCTACAAATACACCCTTGGGCCCCCTTGGCTAAGGGATTAAACACATTAGGGGTTATGGGATGTGATAAAGGAAAGGAGAGAAAATGAAAAGAGGTAAATTTATATTTTATAATCATGAATTATTTGAATTTTTTTTGTGATTTTAGATAGATTTTAACGTTAAGTTTATTAAAAAAATAAATCTATATTTTATAACAGTGAATTGTTTGTGGTTAATTTATATGATTTTAAATAGATCTCAACTTTATGCTATTAAATTGGTCAAAATTTTCATTTTTAATTAATTTGGAGAAAAACTGGATTTAAAAAATTCAAAAATTGAAGAGCTCAGTATTTAGCAATGCGAGTTCATTTCATATATCTACTCTAAAATAGGTCTCTTTAGCAATGCAAGTTCATTTATCTTCTCTGAAACAAGTGTTCATTTATCTATTATGAATTAACAGAAAATAGGTGTTTTAATTTCCCAATACGATAGATAATATGCCAAATCAAGTCTTCAGTTGTTCATATTATTTTTTTGTCCATAGGAGATGTCCACAAGAACTCACATTTTTCAACAGAGAAGAGTTACTGGATTTGGATGAGTTATTAGATTTGGACATCTTCAGTAATGTCATCATAGATGCTTTGAATTTTAGAAGTATATTGTCATAGTGAATTTGTACATTATAGGGAGATGTAACCTTTAGATGCCTTAGAGAAAATGATCGAATTGATATTTTCCTCAAAGATACAGGGATCAAAGATCGCTGGTTTGGATGTCTTCCATAGCATGTATGGGTTTGTTATTAGTTTGGATCTATCATATACATTGTTCTAACATGTATATCTGCTCAAGGGATATGAAATTAATTGGTTGTTATATATCTTCATGGAATTAATGGTCCTCCAAATTTGATTCAAAGTTGAGTCAATTTGAAGAAATGAACCTTACAAACCCCTTAACATAAAATATTGTTGAAGCTAGAATAACCTTCACTGGAATAAGAAAATTTCTCTAATGCCAAGGACCCATTTTGAATATGCAAATTGCCTTTAGATTTTCCTTTACATCCAGAGGTTGGTAACGACATTCAAGGTATTTACATGCTTTGTGTTTCCTATAATGTGGAAAAACATGCTCTATGTTTCCTAGATCTAATTAGTAATACCAATGTTACAAATTTTCTCTACAATCCTGAAACACAAGCATCAAGAAGAGAATGTAATGGTTATAGGATTATTGTGCATGCATGCTTTCTCAAGAAACAATGGGTGTGAGATGCCAAATTCTAGAATTGTTTTGATGATTTCAAATTGGAATTTCGCATACCCAAAGGGAAAGTTTTATGGCTATTCACTCCACCCATGGAATCCTTTCT
Organism: Pinus taeda; assembly: GCA_000404065.3. NCBI lineage: Eukaryota > Viridiplantae > Streptophyta > Pinopsida > Pinales > Pinaceae > Pinus > Pinus taeda. The sequence continues at coordinate 25,403 of APFE031124796.1, forward strand.
CTAATGGTTCATGTCACATGAGCCATTCTTCTCCAAATTGTACAAAGGAAATAACTTGCATTGAGTTCAACTCTTTGCCAAATAGACATAGGTACAAGATGTCTAACCACAATTCCTTGGAGCTCCTTACCTTAAATGGTAAGAAAATTTATAGAGATGCCAATAGGAATGACTCCTCCCTCACCCTACTTGGAAGTTCCATCCTCAAAATGTGGGCAACAAGAAAACTGAAATCATATCTTAGAATTGTAAAACCCCTAGCCGAGTGCCAAGTTGAACACAGTTAAAAAACTATATATAAAAGCATGTAGTTGTAACCTATCATTTCAACTGAATAGGTGTCCATGTTTCCAGCATGGACATCACTGTGATCATCATGTTCATAATGATTTCTAAATCACTGCATCCCCCCAAGGTATAATATCATTATCGCTAATGATAATGGCAATATGCAGTGCAATAGTAAAGGTTTATTAATGCCTAGACTAGGTTGTGGCTCCATAAGTGCAGTTCCTTACAAATATTAACCAACTAACCATATTCCTTTATCCTTTTTTATTAGTTCAGACCACTGCCTTATTTGCCAATATGTCATCTTCAGAAAATTTGGCTGCCTTGGATGCATTGAATTCTTTGAATCTATCATAATGCCATGTTTATGTAGATCTCCTTGGAAACATTTGTAATTCACAAAAATATATATGGAAAAGAGTTTTCATTCCACGATGATATAATACTTCAGATGTGTTATGAAGTGTAGAGAAGCATCATAGAGCCACATAGATTTATGGACTTGTTTGTCATAGTGTCATAACAATTTCTTGTAGGACAGTACCATAAAAGAATTGAATGATACCATATCTTATGTTTCTCTTAATCATGGGTTCATCTCCTCTTCTCCTTATGATATACTTATGGTTTATGTTGATTTGGGGTTTGTCGATGGTTCCATTCAATCCTTCTCATATCTCTTGTGATCTGAACAGGAGGGCGGTTGGTGAAAAGAACACACCCCCTAGTGGCTACTTGACAATTAAAATAAACCTAATTGTAGTGCTAGATGTTGGTACTCCACAAATTAGCTATTGGACTGATTGTTGGGTTAAATTAATTTCTTAAATGTTTTGTATCCGACATCTTACAACATCATATAAAATTTGATACTCTGTTTGAGCATAGGAACCCTGTGCATTTGTTGGCATTCCACCTATAGCTATAGGTCTTAGTATATGCTCGCTGTCATCTATTACAACAACCACATTGGAAAATTCAAATACGCATCTACATAGGTAAATGAGTAGATTCATAAATGGTTGCAACGCTGAGCTTGAATCCTTAACGCATTGCTTGGGATATATCTAAATCTATTTTAATTGTTGGTTTTGTGATTGGGCAAAGTTATAGTTATTTGTGTGCAAAAAATAGAGTTTGGTGTGGTTGGGATTATTAGAGTGTTGTGCAGTAAATAAAGTTTTGTTTAGTAGGCATTATTAGAGTATTGGGTTGAACCATTACCATAAACACAGTTTGGGAATTTAGTTGGTAGCGGTCTGGCCACCACATGCAAAGTAAACCAAGTAGTGAGCAAGTCTGAAGAAAACAAAGATTACATTGTTTATTTACAATGAGGATTATACAGCATAATTCCCTTGTTTACAGATTAGTGTTTGTATATCTGACCAATTGATTTGAATTTTTGTTGAATACTTAATGGAAACTTGATATGTAGCTTTCATATATTGATACTCCCTCTTTTCAGTCTTCATATGCCTTTCCATCAAATCCTACATAAACCTAGAGACTCGACTAATGGTGCAGGAAATATAAAGTTGACTATGATTCAAATAAATGAGACTGCCAACAAATTGACTTTCGATCTTCAAATAATCACAATCCTTAGTCGTCATAGCTTCTAATTGAAATGGAGTAGAATGAGGCTTATAGATAATCCATTTTAAATATCTTTAGGATATCTAAAGCATACTTTGGCTCAGAAATGAAGATACTATCACCCAAATGCAGAACTTTGATGCCAAGAAATAAATACTACATATCTAAGTTATTCATTTCAAATGTATCTTTCAATTGTGACTTAAGACTTATATTGAATCACCATTATTTCTAGTGATAATCAAATCATCCACATCAATCACAATTAAGAGAACTACATCATTCACATGTAACCATAAATATTGTGATCTATGTCAGGACGCCTCGAACCAAGCTATAGAAAAAAATTAGTAATCTTCTGATTTCATATCCTAGATGCTTGTAATCATTGGGAGGATGCATGCCATGGAGAAACTATGCAATATAATTACTAAGATAGTTCATCATTTTCTTGAAATAATGTAGGTCAAGGTTGATCTCTCATCGTGGCCAAATAAAAATGGTTGAAAACTTCATTGGATCAACTCTTAGTCCATCATGGTTCACAAAAATATCCAAGATAATCAAGTTTCTTCTACCCAAATGCACACTTCTTCATGTTCACAAATAACTTGTCATGTGCTCCAAACACTTGGTTTATTCATCCTAGGTTCAACTGAAAAGTAATAAGTGTAAGTACATAATTAGAGATGAGTAAATATGTGTTATCGAACTTTGTTCATCATCTAATGAATGTTGCAAGGCCATAATTGGTAACACTTAATGACATCAATGGCCATGCATGCAATCCTTGTCACATCTTAAAGGATGTCTTCCACATATCCTTAGGTAAGATTACTAATTAATTACAGCTCTTAAGTTGTATTTCACACTTTTTGTGCCTCTTTAGACAACGTGTGTGTGATAGGGAGTTAGTGAGTAAGAATGCACCAAAAACTTTGATTAGATTGCATATCTCAGCCTTTTTAAGCTGCATTTCACACTTTTTGTGCCTCTTTAGACAACATGTGTGTGATAGGGAGTTGTTGATGGTGCTGGACCCACCAACATGTCAAGGGGATCTCCCCGGTAAGAAGTCCCCATTAGACATTAGAACGTTCACTGTAGGAGTCCCAGCAGTGGGTTGTAAGGTAATGCCTTGACCGCAACGTCGCACAGAGGCAAGTAACATAACTCTGTCAGTAGCAAGGCTGTGACTGATGCAGTGAGTCAAGGAAGGTGTATGAGAAGTTCTAACACTTCAAAGGGAGAGGAAGGTGAAGGTGAGTTCTAGGTTGAAAGGGATTAGTCCCAACTCGGTTAGGAACACACAACACAAAGGACATGCACAACTTTCGGTGGAGCAGTCCACTCAGATGCGACAATCACAACATAAAAGGTAAGACAGCACAAGCAAAACTCACAAATTAGTCCAAGACAAGTGTGACGGTTTTTATAGCAACGTTCATGTGAAAGGTATGTTTGATGTCCGACAAATCAGTCAACAAGGATGGTGACAACATTAACAACATATGCAACACATTAACAACAAGATTCATATAATTGCATACAAATCAGTTCATACACAAGTACGTAAGTTAAACAACATATATCATTAAGGCAATCAGAGCAGTCCAACTACAATAACAATATATGCATGAAAATTTGTTGGCTCTTATTATATAAAGAAGTGTAAGTCACAATCATATAATACACCATGTAAACTTGCTAGCCCCAATAGTGGAACGTTACAGCCACATCTGCTTACTCCCAAAGAGATGTACTAGCGCTGTGTAGTGGAGAAGCCAAGGCGCATTATAATATTGTCCAAGCCTTCTTCAAGATAGTCTTTGTAGAAGCTTGGCTGACCAAAAGCCTATACAATGAGTTATGAGGGACTATTTTTAGCAAAGTGTGGGGTGAACCTTGACATTCCCCTTTGTGATAGTTCAACTAACCTCATGACTCTTCACCTACTCAATGATTATTACATCCAACTATTGACACTTGACTTACACTTGACATGACTCAACATTACAATGCACATGTACTCATGTGGGACAATATGGATTGAGCAAGCCAAGAAAGACATCACTGGCACTCGGTCCAATGTGATGACACCAACTCTTTGACATGTTTGTGATGGTGAAGGTGGTGAGCTGATTCCAAGTTTGGTCATTTGTGATTGTGTGCATGCACCTCATGGTGACATTTTCATGAAGAGAACTCTTGCTTTCATTGCACTTAGTGCATGGTTTGGCTCCTTCGTCCAACTCGTCTACCAACATGCACATGGTCTTCTCGAGTGTGGCTGAAATGGAAACAAACTAATGCATAGTGTTCGTGTTGATCTTCAAGTGTGTGCTGATGGTCATGCACGTCAACTTACCGAAGTACATGTTCAGCCCTAGATGGACTTTCTTCCTGTCTTCACCTTGGTGAGTATGTTGAATGGGTCAGATTGCATGCATATGATCAATGACATGCATGTTGTTGAATCCCTTGCATGCGATCAAAAACAATTCTCACCATATATGTTGTTTGTTAGCTGTTGGGATGGGTCTTTAACTTGTATGGGTGTAGTTTCATCCGTGAGTGCACGTTGTGCCTACTGTTGTTCCTGATCCTGCTGCAACTCATTCGTCTATCTATTCAATTTCATGTTCTTCCTTGAGTTTCTACATCGGCACATGCAACTCCTTATTTGTTCCATTCTCTGTATTTGTGTGACCTTCATGTCATGCGTCACCTCATAGTCAGAGTCTCCAAAGTTTCTTTCATTATTAGTGCATCTATTTAATCTTGCAACTTTGTTTCACTTCTGTGTTGTCCACAACCTTCCCCTTGCATTCGATGCATTCATCGTGTTTGCTGCATTTGGTATTTTTTCCTTCAAATATTGTTCATGATGTTGCTTGCTATCCTTGTCTATGAACAACTTGATGTTTTCATGAGTAGGCAAGCTCATAGACACTTGATCGATTACATTCCGAAGTGCACTCTAAACAATGTCTTCATCTTTTCTCTCCTCGAAACCATTGTACTTGTACTATTGAGAGGTAGATGAACACTTGCAATACCTGGAAACATGGAAACACTTGTAGCAAGAAATCTATCACTCCAAAACCAAAAGGAACATGATAACTGACTTGTAACATACCTGGGTGAATGATCATGAAGGTTGTGGAATTTCGGCCGGGAGGTCAGGAGACCGACTGCCAAGACTGCTCAATGCATAGTCTGGGTTGTAGTGAGGCTGGCTGACTACTGGAACTGTGCAATGCACAGTCCAGTCTAGCTGCTGATTGGTTGAATTGTGCAATTCCAGCTAGGAAGGACTACTAACCTAGGGAAATATTTGCATAATCTCTTGGGCCAAGAAGCCACTGTCCTACAGAAATGTGAAAAACAGTCATGGAGGCCAATTTTGGGTACGAATGTGCAAATCTAGAGAGGAAGGTGAGCCTTCCCTCCCTAGATTGTGCAATGCAACCTTGGTGAAGGTAGAGTCTGGACCAAGGTTGGTCCAACTCGCCAATGGGCAACTGGAAGCAACTAAGATAGTAAATGCACGGTGACACTAAGTGATAGCAGAAGTGATTGACAATGCATGCACAACATGAATAAAATATTCAGCAAACAGATCAACATGCATGTGGGTGAGGCAGTTCGCTGGTTGGGCGAACGTCCATGAAAATTAGTTTCATGCATGCGACAGTAGTGAGATAGCAACGAAAACTGGAACAGAGCTAGGAAAAGTTAGTATACATGTAAACAACAAAAAGTGTTCAAAGAAATCAAGTAGACAATACTCCCATAAGTGAAAACACAAAAAGCGACAGAAATGCAACACAAGGCATGGGAAGTAGGCTTACCCCAAAACAGCTAAGCTGAATGTGCCGACTACTCCTAGATGTGATGTGGGATGTCAGAGCTACAAGGATGATGTGAGGAATGAGCTCTGCGACATCTGATTGATGAGTTTTGATAACATCGAGGTTGTGACGTGCATGCCACGAATCTAGGGGAAGCGACACTTGGTGGGAAGTTTCAAAATTTATCCTTGCATGTAACCTCTAACTGCTAAACATAGATCCCTAAAACAAGGGATGCATTTGCATGCTGCCTTACGAGAAGTAGCCCATGCATGAAAGTCTCTTCTGCTTAGTCCCATAGGGAACCAGTCAACTCAGCTGCACATGTAAGAGAGTGCTCGACTGCCAGAGAAAAATGTGCATTTATGACTGTGATCTGGGCTAACTACCTAAGGGGATTGCGCAAATTCTAGACAGAGCAGCTGACTGCTACCCAGATTTGTGCAAATCTTAGGCTGAATAGCCTACTGCTGGGAAACTTTGCGCAAATCCTACTCGCAGGGTTGGCTGGCAGGATTACACAATCCTAGAGCCCATCAGGCTGTCAGAGTGGATTGCGTAGTTCCTAGAGGGAAGGCTGGCTACTCTCAAGAAATGAGAAATTTTCAAAGGGAAACTGCTCAGCCTGCAGTTGGACCAAGTTCAGGTGAGCATCTTATGAGGGGAATGGATCAACTGTGATTGACATACTACCTTTGTGGGAGGAAAGCACTAAAGCTTGAGTGCTTGACGAAAAAAGTCAAATTGCTATGTAAGGTTGGTAGAGAGACTCCAAAATAGGCTAAGGAAAACTTCTAGAGGGTGGTTGTAGCCGCTAAAATAGGAGGCAATGAGTAAGAATGCACCAAAAACTTTGATTAGATTGCATATCTCAACCTTTCTAGCTATTTCTTGAGCATAATGAAATTCCCATCAAATGATGGTTTTCCCATTTGGAATTTCACATTGCTAACATTCTTATGTCTATTACGTAGCCATCTAAATGTTGTGTGCTAGGACAATGTTAGGGAGTGTCAGGGAAACACAAGGGGGCACTACATCAAATTAGTGCATGTAAACGAACAAACAAGAGTTTGTGACAGGAAGTGTTAGTGAGATACAAGTGTGTTGAGGGAGTAACAAGGTATGGTAGATAGTGCTAAGGCATGCTAGAGGCCAAGGAAACATGCCAAGATGTGCCAGGTGCTAGGGTGTGCCAATGCATTCCATGGAGTGTTATGGAGTGCCAAGGAAACAAAAGGGATCACTAGTTTCAAATACATGGAAATGAATGAATAAGAGTGTGTGATAGGGAGTGTTAGTGAGTTCTAGGTGTGGTAAGGAAGGAGCAACAAGGCTTGTTAGGTAGTGCCAAGGAATGCTAGAGTGCTAAGGAAACGTACCAAGATGTGCCATGTGCTAGATGTGTCAATGTGTGCCAGTGAATGTTAGGGAGTGCCACAAAAACACAGGGGATAACTAGTTCAAAATGCATGGAAATTAAGAGATAAGAGTGTGTGATAGGGAGTGTCAATGAGTTCCAAGTGTTCTAAGGAGGGAGTGACAAGGTTATTTGCTAGGCAGTGCCAAGGCATGCTAGAGTGCCAGGGCATGTCAGAGAGTGCTAGGGTGTGCTAGGGAGGGAAAAGCATGCCAAGAAATGTAGGGGATTCTAACGCACACCACAAAGGGCTAAGGGATTGTTAGATGTGCCATGTGCTATGGCATGTCAAGATGTAAACTGTGTTTCTTAGTTATTTTATGTCCATGGTTGGACGTGAGCCTTGAATTGGTGACTTGTTAAGTGGGATGAGTTGAGATTGGACATGAGTAGCCTAAGATGTGTTATAGGCAGTTCTTAGGTGAACAAGGCATAGTCTAGTTGTAGTAACTATAACTTGGTTAAGTTGTTGTAGCTGTAGTTGTAGTCACTATTTTTGCTTTCCTTTTAGCTAGGGTTTGAAGTATGGAGCATGACTCATCACCATAAGATAAGAGGAAGTACAACAAGGGGGGAAAGAAACTGAGTTTTGAGCCCTCTAATTGCAATGAAATCACCTCTTCCCCATTTGTCATGAAATGCTTTGAAGATGTCAATTATTTAGGGTTTTGTCAAAGAGTGAAAGAAGTAGGTTACCATGAGCATCTCATAGGTATATTTTCCCTCACCTTGAAGGAAGAAAAGATCACCATTGCAGGGATTGATTTCATGTTTTCGGTGGATGCCATCTCTCAAGATACAAGCATACCAAACCATGGTGAAAAATGGTTCAAAGGCATGAACCTAGACCTAGAAGAGTACAAACCCTACTTTAAATCACAATACAGAGGAGCTCACTCACATGTTTTCCCATTCAGATACTTTCTGGAGAGATATGCACCATTGATGAAGGCTTTCATGAAGTTCTTCACATGTGAGCGGAAATTTTCTAGGCTAGCTATATCAATGCCACATAAGACTGCTCATGCGCTTTACAACTACCAAGTCTCTAAATTTGTCTAGCTACTTGTATAGGAACCTAACCAAAATGTTTGAAAGGGTGAAATTGAAAGGAAATGTGCATTATCCTAGCCTATTTCACCATAGCCTAATTAAGGTTATAGTACTCCATCAACTAAAAGAGAAGAACATGGCATGGGACACCTTCATTGAGGCAGCATTGAAAACACATATAACCACTTCACCAAGCCAACACCAAATAATGTCAGTACAACCCCTAGAGGTGAGGTCATCAAGAAAACATGATGAGGTTTCCAAGGCACCTAGGCCTGAGGTGAACAAGACATATCAAACAGGCAGAAGCCTTGTGTTTTCTCCTCAAATTGAAGAAGGGACCAAGCCTACTACATCAGCAGAATAGGGATCACCATCACATCATGAGGCTTCTTTGCATGATGAGGAACCCATTGAGCATGAATTTGACCTAGTTGACTTGGAGGCACATGATGAGCATAAAACACTACAACAAGTCATCAAAGAGAAGGATTCTCAGATCATGGAGCTCAAGGAAAATTTGGAAAGGGCCAAATTCATCATTTCATTCCTTGAGCAAGAAAACAATCAACTTAACGCAAAACATCTAGTCATGGAGAAAGATAAATTCAAAGCCAAGAAACAAGAGATGAAAGGTAAGGTAGTGGTGGAACATGATGACACTAAGAATGATGAAGGACATGTGGCAAGGAAGAGACCAAGGACAATGGGTCTTAGGAAGGCACTTCAAAGGGAAAGAGGACAAACACCACCAATGGAAGAATTGACCTTTGAAGAGAGAATTGCCATGGAAATAACTAAGGACATGGAGTTTTGGCTTGAAAAAGTCAATTTCCACCTTGATAATCTCCTTGAAAAGACCAAGACGGATAAAAAGTTACAAAATAAAATGGCCATCCGTTATTACATAAGGAATCAGGTTGTCAAGGTCAAAATCAAGTAGTTGAAGGAAAAACTCAATGAAACCCTAATCAGCCAAGAGGAGAAGGGTAAGTGAGACTTTATTGATGATACATCCATTATTGCATAACATACCTCATTAGGCATCTCTCGACAAATTTTGGGATAATTTGGAGAAAATTTTGTGTTTTGGTGCAGAATCATGCAGACTTGCATTTCTTTGGCAATTTTCTGTCTAGGAGCACAACGAGCTCACACTATGTTTCTTCCTCAGGGATCCAAATGATGTAAACTCAGCATTTTTGGAAAGCTTATGAGCCCCTATAAAAACTCATTTTCCCACTTTTCTGGTCCGAGGCTCATTTTTTGAGAAATTTGCAAAAAAAGTCCAAAAATCAACTTTTTGCCCCTCTTTTTCTATTTCGCTGCACACCTAGAGACACCTTTGGAGAATGGCCATATCTCATAAGAACATGGATCATTATGAGTGAAAAATACTCTAAAGACATATACACTCTTGCAAATTTCTAGAGAAGGATTCATATCTGGATTTGGACTTCAAAAAGGCACTCAAAAATGGCCTCCAAAATCTCATTGCACACCTGGAAATTTATGATATTTTTGCAAAATTTTCACTATGTAACTTTTTGTAATTCCTAGTTTGACTTTGGTAAAAGTCAAAAGGGTGAAGTAGATGAATGTGAGGAGTAATATTAAATCTAAATAATGGTGGTTAGTCTTTGTAATGTGTTTTGATGTAAATTTGACCTCATTTATGAGAGAGGTTGGAGTCGAAGTTACTTGTAGAAGTTGTTTTTAACTTGCCTAGACATTAGGTTTTGGCTAGAACACCTCATGGAACAGATCCTAGAGTCATGGTCGATTTGACCCCTAAGAGTGGGGAAATGTTTGTTTTATCTTTATGTATCATTTTCTCAGTGATAGAATAGGTTGGATTTCAAAGTAGAGAACTATTGTAGCTTGTACTTGCACATTTTCTGGAAATCAAACGACACAGTTTGCAATTATTATCTTGGAATTCATGCTTAGTAAGTTTGTGATGTTATTTTTTCTTTGTTATAGCTTTATATGAAATATATTCATCTTATTTTTCCATTCATAAATTCCTTAATGGTTTTCCTTACAGTTTATAAACAAAATTCTTTTCATAAAGCTCTATTTTGATGGAAAAATCATCATGTGTTACTTTCTTTCTTGCTTAATGAATTCATGTTTCATGCTCATTAAGACCTTTTTCTTCTTCTAAACACTACACTACACCGACAAACCCTAAGATCCATCACAAAAGTAATGCTACCTTGCTCCTTTATATCTTTGTTGTTGTAACCCTTTGATCCTTTGACCTAACTACCTGGTTTTTGATGGACCTCTAAATTAGACATAAATTAAGGCCCATACCTCTAAATTAAAACATAAATTAAGGCCTATGACCATAATTCAACAAATTAGACCTCTCTTTTGGAATTAGATAATTTATTTTTAACTTTGATATATTCATTATGAAGGTTTATGAATAATTGAATATTTGTACCTAATATTGATTTTTTGTGGAATATTATGAGAATATTGGGCGGGAGGAGATAATTTAGGGACTTGTCCCCTACTAATGGAGGATCAATAATAAATAATAAGTCAACAAGATATTATGGAATTATGGCACAAATTGTGGAACTCGAGTGATTGAGAAAATCTAGGAATGTGTTCCACTAATCAAGGGAGCAGATCCACCAATCAAGGGAGAAGATCCACTAATAAAGGGATTTTAGTGGGGAAAGCTTCCTCCATCCATGGGGAATGATTCTTAATTATTTTTTATAATTACCAAGTCGAATTTTCCTCTAGGGAATGATTGAGAAAATCTAGGAATGTGTTCCCTTCCATTTAATGAATATTCCTAGTATTGGGGACTAGATCCACTAATCAAGGGATTTTGGTGGAGAAAGCTTCCTCCATTCAAGGGGAATGATTCCTAATTATTTTTTATAAGAAAAAAGTCGAATTTTCCTCTAGGAGTAGTTTTTCATTAGTGTTATTATGGAGAGAGCTTGTATTTTTGCATCTCCATTGTATTTTCTTCCAAGTATGTAATTCCATTAAAGAGAATAATGAAGATTCGTGTCATGTTCAACTTCTAAATCTTGTTCTCCTCCATATGTCTCTGAGTTTCCTTGTGCTTGGCCATACCAAGAGCCTCATATCCCTTTTGTATCATTCTCTTTCCTTCTTTTCACTTCTTATTCACATGCATCTCTAGTTTTTATGTCTTTCTATTTCTGCATTTAGTATTAATGATTTCTTGTTGTAGGATTGAGTTAAATGGTTGATGTAAGTTATTTTTCAAGATCAAAAGCACTATTTCATCATTGGAAAAGCTTTGGAAGTTCATAGTAATCATTGAGCTGCTTGGATTAGTCTTCTTATGCCCAAATCTAGATTATTGGACCTCCTTTTTAGCAAAGAACAATAAATTTCTGCTATTTTTTAGAGCATGCTAACGAGATTCAATCGAATTGATTCCACTTGAATTATATCAAAAAAATATTCTAGTTCTAACAAAAACCATCCCATTGCATTTTCACTTGATTTGGTTAGGCATTTTTTTAGATTTACTAGCTCACTAGTTCTCGAATTTCTAGATTTTCGACTAGTGCGGTTTTTTATTTTTTTGCATGGTTTAACATAGGTATTTTTGAGTGATTCCACTTGGAATTTGGATTTGATTTTCTTGGTCATTAAATCCTAACCAATTTCTTCATTTCACAAGGAAACTTCTCCAAGCTTTTTGAGCAAATCCATCCATCTCCGAACTTTGGTTTTGAGTTCTAAGTGATCCTAGGCATTTTCTCACTCCATTCCAACCATCTACCACCTTCCCTAAGCCTTCCATCACCTCCAAAACCTCACATTTTTCTCTCGGATGTATCCTGTAGGTTCACTGTAATTCCTATAGGATCATCCTGTAGGTTTCTAGTACATCCTGTAGGTTTTCCTGAAATGGCCTATTTTGAGGCCGAATTCATGGAAAACCTCTAGGAAGTCACCAAAAGCCTCACAAACATATCCCAAACCAGCCAACCATCTCCTAACCCTTTCATCCAACCTCCAACATCCTTAATTCACCTGCCACATCACCAAAGGAAATTAGTTTGCATACTTGATTTTGCATGAAAAGACAAAAATAGATTTATTTCAGTCCCTTTACTTGCACATTAGTGATGTTTGATGCTTCTTACTTCCATGCTTAGATAGTAACATTTTGTTCATGATAATTTAGCATTATTTCAAAGAATAGTTTCTTGGCAGTTAATTAGGAAATGATTTGATTTAGAATTGAATTTCCATCTCTTTCCTTGTACTTTCTTTCTTGCAATAGGTTAAGGTTCCATTTCTAACATTTCATTCTCTGCAATTAGCTTAGGATTTGACTTCAATACATGCACTCTATTATATCATGATAGTAAAGGAAGGACACATTGTATGCCACACATATAGTGTCGACACCTCTTAAGTTTGTATGAACCCTAGGTTGATAATTAAAGTCGGTAGCCTTGGGAGTTGCATCATTCTTGTTGCAATACCAAGACTCATCACTTTTTAGCACTGTTTCCGTGGAGGTGTCAAAGTATGCATTGTTTTCTTCCCTAGTTGATTCGTTTCTTTTTACTTTCGAAAAAACAAAAAATATTTTCATCAGGCATATTTCATTTCAAAGGTAGAAAATTGCATTGCATTATAGTTTTCATTCAATCATAAAAATAAAAACAAAAAAAATTTTCCAACACCAATCGACCCCCCCAATTGATCACGTGGTGTAGTAAGAGCCACATCACAATTCACTTTTCCAGGTAGAAGAAGAAGATGACAAAGAATGTAGAAGAAATGGATAGAGATGATGACAATGAGGAAGATCCTCTCAGATTTCCCATTCAATATACTGATGGTAGTGTGCACATGAAGAACATCCCTCCATCTTTCCTTCCAAAATTTCATGGTCTAAGGTCAGAGGATCCACAAACCTTTCTCTTTGAACTTTATATAGTTGTAGATATTATGGTTACTTATTAAAAACTCAAAAACTAAGATTGTTTCCGAAAAATTTGAAGGATAGAGATCTTAAATGGTTCATGAGTTTAGGGACTAATTTAATAAGATCATGGAATGATATGCAAAAGATATTTATAGAAAAATATAAAGATCATGATCTTAAAGAAGAAATCTTTAGAATGAATCAAAGAGAAGACAAGAGTCTAGAGGATCTAATAGAGAGGTTCATGTATAATGTTAAGAGGGGAAAACTACATCATTTAGGATCTGACACACTAAAAACCCTCTTACTTAGAACTAGGGATAAATGAATTGATCTCCTTAATCTCATGAGTAGAGGTGATATATATCAATTATCATTTGAGGAAATTTGTGAAACATGAAAACATGTATCAAGAGGAAAAGCAAGAGTAGATAAATTAGCATCAAGATCGGTAAGTCAAGCTAAACTTGGAAATTTGTTTGATGATTTTAAAACATAAATTCTTAGCAATCTAACAAAACAAGTAGAAACGTTAAGAATGCAAGATGAAGGAAACAAAAATGCAGATATTTTTGTTGCAGAATCACAAGATGTTAAACAGTGCCCATCATTACCAAGGTTGAAGGAAGTTCACCAAGAGAACAATGGAGCAAGTCAATTGCCAATGCAACAATGTTATGTAGCTCCAAGAGGACCATGGTAGCATATTCAGCCTAATATGATGCAAGATCCTAATCCACAATTTCAAGCTTATGCATATCCACCTTAAAGTAATTAGAACACAACCTTTCCTTGGAAACATTGGCCATCTCAACCCCAAAACCAATCTTGGCAACAATGATGGCAAGGAACTTATGGGAGCCATCCACAATATCCTCAGTATTTTCCTCAATATCCTCCATACCAAACTCCATGTTATCCTTACCATTCACCTCCACCACAACCACAACCCCATCCACATCTATTTCAAATGTACACTCCCACTAACTACTTGTACCACCATTTCCAAACCCACACATTGAAGTAGCTCAGCCCACTTTCAATGCTGAGGTACAACACTTCTAAACAACTCTTGAGATCAATGGTATTCACGATAGCTTAGGAAGAATATTGCAAAAAAGATATTCTCTTGATATCATTGAAGGACTACATCCCAAAGAAGAAAATTCAAAAGAGAGGATCAAAGAACCATGGGCTACATTTGATGAAGAGCAGACAACAAAATCAGAGATCAAGAGAGCTCCATCATGGTTACCATCAAATCCTCCATGTATTCAAGGGATCAATTAACAAAAATAGGAAGACTTGAAGGTCATGGTAGAAGAAGACATACAAGATGATCCAAATCAACAAGTGGACCATAGGCATCACAACTATATTGAAATATGGTTCCAGACAGTCACTAAGTTGCAGCATCACTCTCTTCCTCAACTATGGTTGATCCTTCCAAAGTCAAATCATTTGGTCTCTGAAATTCAGGTACATGTCAAAGCATACATTTCAAGCCTCCACATAATTTTGTCTGTCATGTTGATGTGCGCATGGATCCATTGAAAGTATTCTTATACTTGAAATTTATTTTGTTTTCAAGTAGGGTAGTGTAGGAAAATTAAAAACAAAAAAACAAAAAAACAAAATGAAAAATAAGAGAAAAAATAAAAATCTAAGGTGAAAACCTCCTTGGAAGTGCCTCAGATTGGCTTATTGATTGAAAACCTCCATGAGGTGGTCAATGGGTTGGAAAAAAAGAAAAAAGAGAAAAAGGAAGAAGGTCCTAGGTGAAAACCTCCTTTGAGGCGCCCAGGTAGACATACTAGTTGAAAACCTCATTGAGGTAGCTAGTAGGCCTAAAAAAAAAACAAATAAAATAATCTTTGCTCCATGCATGCATGTACTCTCCAACATCTGCAAGCAACAAGAACAAGTTGGGACAAAAAGGAAAATTGGTCAAGCTTAGTCAAAAGAAATCAAATTTTGACTTTCTCCTACTTCGCTCAAATGCTCCAACAAGGCCAAGGCCATGCAAATCCATCACCCTCATCTATTTTCCATCCACCCATCATTCTCAAGCTTCTACCACTCATTTTCCTTGATGTCCTAAAACCTACAGGATGTTCTGTTTTACTATAAGATACAAAAATACATAGAGCAGAAATTTGTTTTTTCCATATATTGAAAACCATACATCCATTTGCCAAGATGTTTCAGGAGGAGATGCATATGGATGATGGTAACATGGTCAAGCAATTTCATAAAATTCCAGTGCATGGTTTCCAAGACATTGGCCTCCATCGCCTTCAGCCATTTTTGAGTTTTCTCAATATCCGTGCATCCATTTAAAAATCTATTTCATGGGGATATGCGTAGGGATTATGGTAACATGCCCAAGAAATTTTAGCAAATTCTAGTGCACGTTTCCAAGAAATCGACCTCCATCACCTTCAACCAGTTTTAGTTTTTCTTGATATCCATGCATCCATTGACCAAAATGTTTCTATGGGGAGGTGCATAATGATGATCGCAACCTACTCACAAAGTTTCAGCTCAATCAAGTCTACCATTTGGGAGATATGGACCATTTGGGAGATATGGAAAAAACCAGTCGTTGTCTTGTATACCTATAAGATTGGTAGTGAGAATTTTTAAAGGAGATCCAAAGGTTGAAGAAGCTCCTCTAGAGCTTAGCAACAGTATCAGGATCATCAGCATCACCATCCAACACCTGCACATCAACATCAACTCAGCAGTAGCGTGCATGTCTCCCCAACAACCATCAAGTAGGTACAGGTACGCAATATTCTTGACATCTTCTCTTGAGCATATTATAGTTAGAAATTTGTTGTCAATGCATGAGAGATGAGGTTTTATAAGCTAAGGATTGGCCAGCAATCTCAGTTGCCTTCAGTTAGTTAATTGCAACTCACTCCTTCACTCATGCAATATTGAAAAGTCAAATTATGAAGGGTGATGATTTCAAGGAATGAGGACAGTAGTTAAAAGAAGAAATTTTTGCAAAGGCCAAGGTCACCACAACACTCCAAGCTCTCCATCCACTTCATATTCACTATCTATTCATCATTCATATATCCCATTTAATTCTTGAAAAAAAAAACAAGAGAGAATCCTCTCCATTTTCATGAAATTTCCATTTGCAAGTCAGCGAGAAGGATGGTCAAAGAGAAAATGAGGATCACAAAGAGACCCCTGTCACTCACATTTTTATTTTACCACTCATTACCATTCATTCCTCCACCATTTCTGTCAGTTTTTCCACTCCCTTCAATTTACAAAGGAACTATGTTTTCTACAGGATGATCATGTAGGAATTGCAGTGGCCCATAAATCCTACAAGAGTTGTCCAAATG
The DNA here is from genome assembly GCA_000404065.3 of Pinus taeda. Lineage (NCBI taxonomy): Eukaryota > Viridiplantae > Streptophyta > Pinopsida > Pinales > Pinaceae > Pinus > Pinus taeda. Next base: position 41,933 of record APFE031124796.1, read on the forward strand.
GCGAAACAAGGTAGCAAAAGGTTGATAAGGATATGGAAGACCTTGCTAAACAAAAACAAAAATTCAAAAACTCATCTTGAATAAGGGCAAGAAAGGAAGCTAATGGTCTCAAGAAACAATGATTTTTCTTTAAACAAATATGTTTTTGGGCTTTTCCTTGCAGAGCTTACAACCAAGATTCTTAGTGAACAAGAGAAAGGCCACTAGGGCCATGGATGAGGCACAATGAGGTCTAAGTTTCTCAAAGGATGAGCAACACTTTTAGCAGGGAGGTATGATGGGCCTCTAAATTAGACATAAATTAAGGCCAATGCCTCTAAATTAAAACATAAATTAAGGTCTATGACCATCCTTCAATACATTAAACCTCTCTTTTTGCATTAGATAATTTATTTTTAACTTTAATATATTCATTAGAAAGGTTTATGAATAATTGAATATTTATACCTAATATTATTTATTTATTGTGGAATATTATGAGAATATTGGGCAGATTATGAAGAGTTGGAGGAGGAGATAATTTAGGGACTTGTTCCCTACTACTGGAGGATAAATAATAAATAATAATTCAACAAGATATTATGGAATTATGGCACAAATTGTCGAACTCCAATGATTGAGAAAATCTAGGAATGTGTTCCACTAATCAAGGGAGCAGATCTGCCAATCGAGGGAGAAGATCTACTAATCAAGGGATTTGGGTGGGGAAAGCTCCCTCCATCCATGGGGAATTATTCTTAATCATTTTTTATAAGTACCAAGTCGAATATGCCTCTAGGGAATGATTGGGAAAATCTAAGAATGTGTTCCCTGCCATTTAATGCAATTTCCTAGTATTGGGGACTAGATCCACCAAGAAAAGGATTTTGGTGGGGAAAGTTTCCTCCCTCCATGGGGAATTATTCCTAATAATTTTATATAAGTAAAAAGTCGAATTTTCCTCTAGGAAGAGATTTTCATTAGTGTTATTGTGGAGAGAGCTTGTATTTTTGCAACTCCATTATATTTTATTACAGGGATGTAATTCTATTGATGAAAATAATGAAGATTGGTGTCATGTTCAGCTTCTAAATCTTGTTCTCATCCATAGGTATATGAAATTCCTTGGCCTTGGCCATCCCAGGAGCCTTAGAGCCCTTTTGTATCATTCTCTTTCCTTCTTTTCACTTCTTATTCACATGCATCTTTAGTTTTTATATCTTTCTATTTTTGCATTTAGTATTAATGATTTCTTGTTGTAGGATTGAGTTAAATGTTGATGTAAGTTCTTTTCAAAGATCAAAAGAATTATTTAATCCTTGGAAAATCTTCGTAAGTTCATAGTATTCATTGAGCTGCTTGGCTTAGTCTTCTTATGCCCAAATCTAGATTGTTTGACCTCCTTTTTAGTAAAGAACAATAAATTTATGCTATTTTTTAGAGCATGGTAACGAGCTTAAATTGAATTGATTCCACTTAAATTAGATCAAAAATAAAATTCTATTTCATAGCAAAAATTACGCAATTTAATTTGCACTTGATTTTGTTAGGCATTTTTTAGATTTACTAGCTCACTAGTTCTCGAATTTCTAGATTTTCAACTAGTAATGTTTTTTATTTTTTTTGCATGGGTTAATAGAGGTATTTTTGAGTGATTCCACTTGGAATAGGAACCTAATACATTATAGTTAATAAAAAAATTGTCCCATATAATTTTTATTTGATTTTCTTGGTCATTAAACCCTCACCAATTTCATCATTTCACAAGGAAACTACTCCAATCTTTTTGAGCAAATCCATCCATCTCCCAACATTGGTTTTGAGTTCTGAGTGATCCTAGGCATTTTCTCACTCCATTATACCCATCTACCACCTGCCCTAAGACTTCCATCACCTCCAACACCTCACATTTTCTTCTCAGTTGTATCTTGTAGGTTCACTGTAATTCCTACAGGATCATCCTGTAGGTTTCTAGTAGATCCTGTAGGTTTTCCTGAAATGGCATGTTTTGAGGCTGAATTGATGGAAAACTTCTAGGAATTCACCAAAAGCCTCCCAAGGGTCTCCCACACCATCCAACCATCTCCTAAACCTTCCATCTAACCTCTAACATCCTTGATTCATCTGCCACATCACCAGAGGAAATTAATTTGCATATTTGATTTTGCATGAAAAGACAAAAAGACAAAACATATTTATTTCAGTCCCTTTACTTACACACTAATGATGTTTTATGCTTCTTACTTCCATTCTTAGATAGTAGCATTTGGTTCATGCTAATTTAGCATTATTGCAAAGCATAGTTTCTTAGAAGTTAATTAGGAAATGGTGTGATTTAGCATTGAATTTCCATCTCTTTCCTTGTACTCTCTTTCTTGCAATAGGTTAAGGTTCCATTTCGAACATTTCATTATCTGCAATTAGTTTAGGATTTGACTTTAGTACATTTACTCAATTACATCATGATAGCAAAGGAAGGACACATTGTATGCTGCACATATAATGCCGACACCTCTTAAGTTTGTACGAACACTGGGTTGATAATTAAAGTGGATAGCCTTGGGAGTTGCAGCATTATTGTTGCAATACCAAGGCTCATCACTTTTTATCCCTTATCTAGCAACAAAACCCTAAATTTTCCAAAACCCACCTGAGCCTAGCTATCTAGCCTAAAATCCTTTACATTCCAATCATCTCTTGGCTGTGATTTCATAGAGAGATCCCTCTCTAGTTTGGTAGGGATAGCTACCAAACTAAAATCTTGGTCTGTGGTTACCTCAGTTGATCTCCTCATCAACATGGGACATTGTGGAGGATAACAAAGGGCATGAAAACTAGGGAGTTCCAAGATGTTCTAGTGAATGTAAGGTTCCCAAGTCATGGAAAAATGTAATGCTAGTTGTGAGGTCATGATTGCGAAGGTGTGTTAGGGAATGTTAGGGCATGCTAAAATTTGCTAGATAGTATGAAGACATGTCAAACAAGATAACATGTTTCAAGTACTAAGGCATGCCAAGATGTACAAGGGTGTGAAAATGCATGCCAGGGACTGTCAAGGCAACAAAAGGGAGGAACAAGTTAAACTACAAGGAAATGAGCACATAATAGGGTTAATAAGTCATCAATTTACCTTTTCCATGAGGGGCATGCTAGGCACACCAACACTAGGTGCTAATAGGTTCCAAGTGCCAAGTGTGAATACATTCTAAGTGCCAAATATTCCTCCGTTTCTTCTCGTCTAGTTTCCAATAATTGATCTCAAATAACTTTAATATTAAACCATGCTAAAGCATACCGAGTCATCTCAAAGCATGCCAAACATGCTAAGACTTGCCAAGTACCAATAGGTACCTAATTCCATTGTGTGTTAGGGAGTGTGATGCATGCTATGAAGTGGTAGAGCATATCGAAGAGTGCTAAGGTGTGCTAGAGAGTGCCAAGCATGCTGAGGAGTGTTAGGGAGTACTAGGACAACACAAGGGAGCACTAGGTCAAAATGCATAGGAGTGATTCAATATGAAGGTGTGTCATGGAGGGTCAATGAGTGCTAGATGTCATGCCAAGGAGGGAGTGACAAGGTATGCTAAGCACGTGTAAGGCATGCCAGGAAATATCAGGGAATGTCAAGAAGAGCTAGAGTGTGTTAGGTAGTTCCGGGGTGTGCTAACAAGTGCCAAATAGTGCCAAGGCATGCCAGGTGCTACGACATGCTAGGATGTGTAGGGTACTAGAGTATGCCAATATGTGTCAAGGAGTTTCAAGGAAAAAAATTAAATAACCAAGCTAAAATGAAAGGAAATGAACACATAAGAGGGTTACTAAGTCGAGACTTTATCATTTTCAAAAGGGGCGTTCTAGGAACACTAATAATATGTTCCAATACATGCCAAGTGCCAATGTGTTCCAAGTGCTAATGTTTGTGAATGGAATATTATGCCAAGGAATTCCAAGGCATTCCAACACATGATAGGGGAGTGTTACGCTATGCTAGGGCATGCCAACATGTGCTTGGGCATCCTACTCATGGTAAGATGTTCTATGTACAAATATGTTCCAGGTACAAAGATGTTCTAAGACATGCAAGGTGCTAAGGAATGTTAGTGTATTGTTCCAAAGCATGTTAAGGTGTTTCATGAGTATTGAGGAGTGCTAGGTCTCTCTCATTAATAGAATTGATAGAGCTTGATTATGTATTAAATAATATAGTTCCTACATACACTAGTGGAACTTTATTTAAAGGAAAATTTCTAGATAATAAACCTAATAGAGATGAATCATGTGTTGACTCATAGGAAAACTATATTCTTATGACTTGAGGGAGAAGATACACACTAATTACTTCTTAATAAATTGACTGTCGAAAATTATAACCACTATAACCTTGGACACATAACAAAAAATACTCCACAACAATGGTCTTAAATCATTATCTTTTGAGAAAGAATATAGTAACAGGTACATAGCGTCATCAAAAACGCATTGGAATGATCAATGGTGACGAACATTTTTTGAACGTCACCAAAAGTAACCAAAAAGAGAATTGGCGAGGGTAAATAAAAGATCGTCACTAGAAGTGTCACCAAAGAGAGAATTAGTGATGGGCCTTTAACGACCCTCACCAAAAGCGTCACCAAAGAGAGAATTAGTGATGGGCCTTTAACGACCCTCACCAAAAGTGTCATTGAAAATGTCTTTGGTGACAAACCTTAAAGGGCCATCACTATATACACTTACAACAACAATTTTTTAAAGACCATCACCGTATGCGACATTGGTGATGGACCTTAAAGGTTCATCATAGGCATGAAGCGTCATCAAAAACCCATTGGAGTGATCAATGATGACGAACATTTATTGACCATCACCAAAAGTAACCAAAAAGACCATTGGTGAAGGTCAATAATAGATTGTCACTAGAAGTGTCACCAAAGAGAGAATTAGTGATGGTCCTTTAATGAACCTCACCAAAAGTGTCACCAAAGAGAGAATCGGTGACGGGCTTTTAACAACCCTCACCAAAAGTGTCATTGAAAATGGCTTTAGTGACAAACCTTAAAGGACCATCACTATATACAATTACAACAACTTTTTTTTAAATACCGTCACCATATGCGACATTAGTGACGCACCTTAAAGGTCCATCACAGGAATGATCCTCATCAATGACATTTTTTGTTGTACTGATGGTTACTGTTTATCTAATGTTTAATAAAGTATTGATGCACTGGTTGAAGACAAACATATGATGAATTAAATTAATCATAAGTTTACTGGATGTACGTTAGTTGTCTTAAGAACAATCGCGCACACACACGTGTTCCTTTCACTAATGTCATGTATGGAAATATGATTATGAAAAGAAAAATTTATTGATTTGAAAACACTGATTCACCCCCCCCCAGTATTTTTCCCAAAAAAGAATTTATACTTCATCACTCTCCCCCAAGGAGCCTTATTTTGTGTAAGCCTCTAGAGGCATTTGCTTTCTAGATTAATTGAAAATATATAAGATTTTAGTTCCATGGCCTCCTAGGATATTTGGTTGAGATAGTCATGAATATTTAACCAACAAGATCCCATCCTAATCACAATCTCGAACTACAAAATTGTAAATATTTTTTCCTGATCTTGATTAATATACATTTTGACACCATAGAAATAGAGGTCCAATAGATAAGCACACTTTCCAAAACTGATTTGAGAAATACCACTCTATCTCCTCTTAATAGCTACCTATGCACCCACAAATAAATATGGGATTCAACTTTCTTACTTATTCACAACTAATCTTCAAAATTGTAATGATTTGGATTTAGTAGGAATACCAAATGCTTAAATCCTTCATCACCACTTTTCCTTAGGAAGCATATAACTATATCTAGAAGGGGAGTTATATCCTCTTCAGGAAATAAGTAACACAAGACTTTGTGTAATTAACTTCTATCCCCATAGCCAAAAAAATGGGGTACATAATTATTATCATGCCTTGAAAATCTTGGAGAGAACTTGCATAGGAAATAAGGACATAATCAATGAAAAATGGGTGAGAGATTATTTTTGAAGGAGCTATTTTGAGCCCTTTCATTTCACCCTGGATTTTAGTATTAAACAATATCTCATTGAGTCATTCATCCACCAAGAGAAAAAGAAAATAGGGGGCACCCCTACCCCCAACCCACATGAAGAACAAAAGAATCTCGAGAAAGATCCATTGATGAGTACTACAAAGGACATTGATTGAACATAGAAAAGGATCTAGTTAACAACCACACCCATTTAGACTAGAACCAACCTAAGATAATCCTATCTAACTTTATCACAAGCCTTTGACAAGCCTAGATTAATTAACAGTAAGGGAAAACTATAAATTTTAATAGAATGCATTACCTCTTGTGCTAGAGCCATTGCATCATGGATTTGATGCTTGAAAAGGAACCCAAATTGTTCCTCCAAGATAATATCACTTAGGATAGGCTTGAATCTATTGGCTATAATTTTGGAAATGACCTTATACATGAAATTACGTCAATAAATAAGTCTAAAATATTCGAAAGGAATAACATCCTTTTTTTTTTGTTGATAAGTGGGTGAATCCTGAAAATCACTCTTACCCTGTGGCTGAGAGGCCACGACGCAGGGGCATCTAAGCCGTCAAAGTCACCCGGGGATCGCACCCGGCCTGAGCCACACCAGCGGAAACCATGCTGGATTTTTTGGTATCGGTGAGACTAGAACCGGTGACCTTTGCATATGGAGCGCCTTAACAGCGCGCTCCTTCACCGACTGCTCTAAATCTCTTTTTGAAAGGAATAACATCCTTATTTTTTGGAATAAGGGCCAAAAAAATGGAGTTTAGGGCTCCCAAGATTTGTCCACAATGCCTAGACTCTTGAACCACCTCTAGGGGATAAGATTTTAAGAGCTTATAAAAATGATATAAAATTAAATTAGAAAACCATTAGACCCAAGGATTTTTCCTTTCTTCATGGAGTTAAGATTTGATTGTACCTATACATTTATAACCTCATTTTCCAAGGTGACATTCACATATTTAGAGAAAACCTTAGGAAACAATTTATGGATGCTCAAGATTTACTTAATAGGACACCCTAGAGGTTATATAAGTAATGTGTTGAAATGAATTATACCCACTTCTACCTTCTCCTAAAAGTACTTAAGCATAGTTCCTTCTTAATTGACCATCTCCCAAATGTTGTTCATATTCCTTTGATAGTTAACATACTTATGAAGAAAATTTTTGTTGTTGTCACCTTTAGCAAGTTAGATAGCTCTTCTTTTTAATCTCCAAGTAGCATCTTCCTTGGAAAATATATCCTATCTTTGGTCCATTAAAAATTCAAGGATGTTTCATTGTCATCATAGAAGATACCAAATTCATTGGCTTTAAAAATAGAACTAATATTTAGTTTAATCTCCTTTAGAAGAGCTCGGTGTTGGGTTGTATTATATTCTTTCCACGATTAGCCCTGGTAGTTAAACTAGGGGTCACATGGGGTGCGACATCACTCCCTATCAGGGGGTTTGAGTGGGGTAGTAGCCCCCCTCTATGAGGTCCAGAGCAGCATCCTGGGAATTATTATTTTGGACCCTATATTAGGTGGGCGAACCTACCTATGGTTTTGTACATGGATTTCGCACATGGTTTTGGGCTTGATGGTTTTTTATCCATGGTAATTTGTATATATTGTTAAGGGAACTATGGTTATGTTCTAATCCAAGGTTAATGGATTGAGTTTTATGGATTCTTCGACATGTATATATATGTATTGTAACATTGAAAGGAACATAATGAAAAATCAATCTATTAGTCCCATTTTTGGGATCTAGGGGAAAATCTTTGTGTATATTTGTTTTATTTGTTGTTCTCTCACCATTATTTATTTTCTACTTTTAGAATTCGTATGCAAGTAATTTCTGTACAGGGCTAAAACCTACATTTGGTATCAGAGTTGTTGCGGCTTCAAGGGGATGCCTTTGCTGCTGAGGGGTTTTGCTCAAGCCTATGGTAGATCCTGTTCAGTGGGAGATCTATGAGATAGATTCTTGTGGTGAAAGAAGATGGCAAGTAGTGGAGAGACATAGATCGAGAAATTTAATGGTCAGAGTTTTGAGTTGTGGAAACTCAATATGGAAGATTTGTTGGTGGATAAAGATTAGTGGATCACAGTAGATCCGGGTACTAAACCAATGGAAATATCCGATGAATATTAGAAGAAGTTGGATCAGAAGGAAAAAAGTACAATACGATTATGTGTCTCAGATTTGGTATTGTTGAATGTACCAGGGGAAGCCATGGCGAAGGATTTGTGGGACAAGATAGGGACTTTGTACCAATCTAAGTCTCTGGTGAATAAATTGTTCCTACGGAAAAAGTTGTATGACCTAAGGATGAAATATGGAGATATTTTGGGTATGAAATCTCCCCACAGCATGTTTTGGGGCTTAAAGCCCAAGTTTTGGTCAAATGTATTGTAAAACTCCGTGAATTACGGGTGCGGAGCATGAAGTATAGGTCAAGTCATAGGGCTGTCCGCCCTAAGTATTGTTATGTAATGTAATGTCATGTCAGCCTACCCATGGCCCGTGGACCATGGGATTGTATAAATAGAGCGAGGCTCTAAGTTGTAAAGATAGCAACTTAGAGAGATAGATGAATATGAATGGTTCGAGCATAGAGTAAGAGTCTAAGTGTATTGGGTCATAGTAGTAGGAAGAGGCTCTGTAGCTAAGTGCGTAGAGGCCTAGTAGAGTCCGTAGCTGAGTGCGCATACCCATGCAGCTGAGTGTGCAGGGTGATGTCGAGTCTTTAATCTTGAATGAAGAATAACAAAGAGAAGTTGATTCCAATTTTTGTGTATTTGCTTGTGTATTTCCTTCTTTACTGTTTTGTTTATCGCACACACTTATATGATTGCTGGATATACTTTTAATTATCACTATTCTTACACAAATAAGTTGAGTAATAAGGTAATAATAGATTAAATAGCAAGGAACTTGGGTATAATATAGGTCATACCCCGAGTAGGGTTGCACAGAAGTAGCATCATTGGTTGCAAGGGACTAACAATTGTGCATAACGACCTGCGCAGGGTCAAACTGTAGGCTTCCAAAAGCTCATCAGACATCCCCAGGGTGCGGAAACCTGGTTCTAGCACCCTCCCAAGCTACTTCGGGTGAGACCTCAGTCCAAGCTCCACGGACTATTGCTGAAAGGGCCAGTAGTACTGGGATTTTCTTGGCTAAATCACCTCTGAACCTGGGTCAGGCCCATACAAGCAAACAAATAGTTCTGTCGTTGGGACCGGGATCTACATAAGGGATTTCTGATGTTGTGCCACTGGATTCCACCAAAGAAAGAAATTGAAGAGTGGTTGGATAAGAAGATTCACAAGTTCGCGGCGTAGGAAAACAGAAATCCACTAGTAACTAAGGAACAGTGGTTGGAGCGCTACTTGTATATGGAAATCCACGAAATTTTCTTTGCATCCTTTCCTTCTGAGTTGTATGAGTGGATCTCGAAGCTAACAGATAGTCAGGGAAGGTGTAGGCTCGACAAACCAATCATGTGGAATCTGGAATTAGTGCGCATACTAGAAATGTCAAGAGATAAGACCACGCGACCTGTGGACCATTGGCTCTACCGAATTATACAAGGATTTATCACTGAGTTCGCCGTAGACATGACCATCAGCTACAGTGAGGTAGAGCGATGTTTCCTCAAAGGGATACGAGGTAATTATATTAAATCTTTGAACACTTGGATTAAGATGCTATTGTGTGAAAAGTGGGTTATGCAAATAAACTAATTTTTGGGATTACACGAAGTGGGAAGATCTAAAGAAGCAAAGGTAGTGAAGAATTGGAAACTAGTCCCTTAATTGCCCCCTCGTAGGAAAGTGAGGAGGAGCTCGCAAAAGTTTCTCCTAGAAGCACGTTCAGTCTGATAAGGCAACACTTCCACGTTTACCACCTCCACCCAAACCACCACTTGTCTCACCCTCCTCACCTCCATCTCCACCCACCCCACCTCTACCACCACCATAATTCAATATTGTGACTGTGATCAAACTACTGATATTCAGAGGAGTATGGAATGAAGATCCGGACCAATTCTGGTTCAGGGTAAGAGCAGTATGGGAAGAAAAAGGCATCGTGGATGACAATATCAAGAAGGCTACGCTGGTGAGCGCATTGCAGGATTGCGCATTAACATGGTACATCAAGAATTCTAATGACCATCCAAACGCAGGAATCGCAGAGATCCAGGCTGCGTTGAATAGGGAATTTAGTAGGCCAAAGTCGGAAACACAATCAATCATTAGGTTTAAGGAGATCACGATGCTCTCGAGTGAGACCCCATGGGATCTAGACCAAAGACTGAAGGTTCTCGAAGCCAACATGACGTTGACAGATGGACAACACCGCGCATGGTTTGTAGCACCACTAACACTGCACTTAAGGACAATGCTATCACAATAAAAAAATTCCACCCAGGCTGAAGCTTTGGAGATGGCGATGAGATTACATGAGACCCCCATACAAGATCGTGGTCTAGGAGCCCAACAAATCCATGCACAACTGCAAAATTTGTGTCTAGAAATGTAGAGTTTGAAATAGGATAGGACACCTTGGCCAGAGGTGCGTGAGGAGGTATGGTGCATAAAATGAAAAGGCCAGGGACATGACAAGGACCATTGTCTAGTGTTTGTGAATTACTTGGTAGGAGGAGGGCCGATGCTGTTAAGACTTGAGGCACAAACAGGATTGAGTGTGGCACCTGCATTATGTTGCGCAATCTATCAGATAGGAGGAAAACACACTACAGATAATTGTCGTCTATTGTAGAAATATAAGCAAACGTCCCAACAATTGTTTTGTAACTTCTACGAGTCGGTAGGCCATGATTAGTGCACTTGTAGAAGCTAAAAACAAATTATGGATCAGATTCTTACCTACAGGGTGCACACCAAAACACGAGCCCTTCACCTAAATGCAAGAATGGCATGTGCTAGATTTCAAGGGTGCAATCGAGGTCGAGGTGGAATGGGACCAGGAAGGGGTCGCAAGAGTTAATTTGTTATAATTGCAAAGGGCCAAGGCACTATGCCTACAATTGTACAAACCCAACGAGGACATCATGTTTGTACTGTGCTCAGTTTTATCATGAGGCAGAAGAATGCCCTACACTGATAGTGAGACTGCACGAAAAAGGGGTACTTCAGCCCCCTCCGACTCAGAATTTGCAGATGATGAGGTCTGAACCACGCGAAGAAGACCCGAATCTAAACATGATGCTCAAGAGCAGTGTGACCACTTGCAATGATAAAGGGAAGTAGCCAGAAGAAAGTATGTGGATTCTCAAGGCTCCTACAAAGGAACCTGAATTTGATTTAGAACGCATGAAGGAGACATTCATGGAAGCTAAGAAGAGCTTCACGGAGGCCTCTACTTCAAGTAGTAAGGATCAATTAGAACCAGGAATGGATCCTTCAATGCTCACTACCTTTCTGGAGACATGCATGAAACTTCTATGTGACAACAAGGCAGTAAAAGGACTACAAGAACTTATCTCTAGGTGTGCAGGGTTAGGAGGACCGTGCGTGGTTCGAAAACTTGGAAAGAATGCATTGCGCACAGGAAGGGAAATGAGGTTGACTGCGCAAATCAGTGAATATGAAATGGATCAGGTAATCCTAGATCTTAGATCAGACATGAATTTACTACCAAAACAAACATGGGAATGCATGGGCAGACCCACACTACACTGGTATCCTATTCAGTTACGAATGGTGAACCAATAGAAGATCTTACCCATGGGAAGATTGCAAGGCGTAACAGTAGATATTGAAAGTGTGATCGCAGACAGATTTTGAAGTGATAGAGATTGTTGATGACAGTAATCCCTATCCCATGCTACTAGGAATAGATTGGGCCACCGATATGAATGAAGTCATAAATCTGAAGAAGCACAAAATGATCTTTGAGAAAAAGTCACTATGCATAGTAGTACTGCTAGATCCAGCCGAAGGAGTGTGATACACGGAACCAGTGCGCAATGATGATAGTGATGAAAATGTCAATTTTATTTACAAGATAACCACATGAGAAGAGTATTGGGTGAATCTGACTACAGATGGAAGGATTTCGTGGGAGTGCGAAAGCTCCTGCACTTCGGATTCAGATGAAGAGATAGAGACATGGTAGAATCAGCTGCATGAAGTAACAACACTTAATTGTAGCATGATGGTTAGATCACTGTGCTATGTGATAATAGAAGCAAGGGATTTGCCAACATATGATGGGTTGACAGTAGTGGATGAATTCCTGAGAAAATTTGAAAGCAAAGAAAGTTTATCGTTTCAAGTGGGCACACATGCAGGTCACTAAGTTGAGGTCCAATCAGGAATTTCTTAAGTGATGCAGGGATTCCTCAGTTAATCCGCAAAGAAAATTTGAAAGCGCAGTACCAGAACAGCAGTGGTTCGATGTGCTGAAGTGGGCACTGCACACGATGCCCACACGATGGTTGGGTACACATCAAGGAAATTTGAGGATTGGCGCAGATGTAGAAGGATGATGCACCTATGCTTTGGAAAGCCCCAGCTCAGAACGCAAGCCAGTCAGCAAGGGCGGAATGACTTGTGGGCAACGGGCATTTAAGATGCAAATCAAGGGCAATATTTGGTACAATTTATCGCCAAAAAAGCATTGATGACCTAGAATTGGGGGGAGTTGTCGAATTTGAATTCAAAATGAACTATAAAACTCCAGGGGCTAGCCACGAGACAACACTTGTTCACTTGAGATTTGAGCAGTTGATTAGAGCACAGAGTGTTGAGCATGGAGCGATATTCAAGCCCCAAAGTTTGCGAATGACCACAAATATTTTAAACAAGATGATAGCTACTAGGAGAGGTTTGGGCTTTGCATAAGGAACCATTGACGAGGCCGCGTAGGACCCCATAGTACATGATGTTCCTAAAGATACTGGGATTACGCCAAAAGTCCTGAAATTGCCTCAGACACTGAGGCCCAAGAAAGATAAGCAGACAACAGAACTAGTCTGCATGTCCCCGAGGAATCCGTGGTTCGGAAAGCTCTCAATGGAAGAAAAGAGAAAGGTTGCCACCATTGAGACAAATGACAAGGAGGAGGACCTATAGGCTCTCATCGATGAGATAGAGAAAGTAAAGGACATGGAAGAGGACATCCGATCGGTGTGCTCTGCAGCGAAATTTCTTGAGTATGTCCCTTCATGGAAAGGGAAAACTAAGATACCAAAGGATTTGGATGCCACCAAGAGTGCACTCCAGACCCCACTCCTCCATGATGGAATTGTGTTTGAGGGCTCGCTCCTGGGTCGTTTTCCCACAATGAAGTTTGAAGATTGAGACCTCGCAGACAACGATAAGTTCCCACACTTAGATACAGAGAGCCTCATGAAGCAGAGCACGGAGGGGCCAGTCACAACATTAGAGCTACGAAAATGGTTGTGTGGTGTGGAGAAGGTCAGATTGCTTCATTTGCTATGGATTCCACACTCTCACCACACGCCCATCATTATTTTCATCTTCAGGCAGCTGCTTTGCCTAGTGCACGATGGGTAGTTATGGCTGGAGGAGCCTATTCCCATCATGGTGGATCTAATCCATAGAATTTCTCGGCTCCCCTGTAAGGGAAAGGACCCCGTGGCGATAGCAGGAAAAAGAAGAGATTTGGCTCTTGCAGAGGCCATGAAGAAAAAGACGGGTTACACAATAATTAACATCGAAGATAAAGGGGTGCACAATGCCACCCAACTCTTGACTAGGAAGGTAATGAGAAAATGCCACGATGATGAGGTACCAACACTGGTAGTTGCATTGGATGAACAATGCGTAGAGGGGGTCCAATTCAACTGGGTCAAGTTCCTCTATGAGAAATTCTTGACCAATTGCAAGGAAGCCTGGGAGAAGGACAATACCTTTTACTACGCATGGTTGCTCTTGTCCATTTTGTTGGTAGAGGGAGAACTGTCAGAGGATAGTTAGTTCCAAGCATTGAGTATCGAGCAGTTAAAAGGTTCTTTTTCACCTCTATTTACCCTACATTAATTATCAATCCAGGTATGATTTTTCATCTCAAAGAGTGTACTATTTTTGGTGTGGTCATTTGTCAGAGTAATGCTAGTAGTATAGTGCTTCCACAAAAGTAACTGAATATTGGAAACAAAATTCTAAATGTAATGGCAGGAACTAGAAATGCTTGTAACTAAATAATTCAATGAAGAAACTACAATACTTAATCAGTTAAGGGTGCAATAATAATAACTCCTCCCTTTGTAAACTGACGTAATTGAGAAACAATAAAGGAAAAGATCATCAATCTAGGAACTGGACAACAATAGTCAACGTTCACTACAGTTTCAGATCGTTCTGTTCACACCAAAGTAATGCTAATTCAAATAATAGGGAAAGGAACAACAACTAATCTATTTAATGAGATGGAACAACAAATCTTTAATCTACAAAAATAAATGAAGCAGTAATCATAACCTACAGGAATTAAGCAACAATATTTACCTCAGAAATGAATTGAAAAGCAAATAGAAATGGAACAAAAAACTAAAATGAAGTATGGAATATTGAACATCAACCTAAATCAAATGTAAACATACATCAGCTAAATCGAATATTACACACAACACATCTATATTAAAGGAAACAATAATCTGAGTTTTGACATAACAATTATTAATCTCGGTTATGAAGAAACAACAATTGCAATCACTGTGGAACAACAATCCCAATGAACAACAATCATGCTTGGAAGTAAACCGTAGATGAATAGACAATCATACCGAATTGTAAATGCACAACACTGTTACTCTGTAAACGAACAACAATGGCAATCTAGAAGGAACAAAAATGTTATACAATAGTATCAATCTGTAGAGGAACAACAATGCGATATAAATTTAGAATGAACAACATAACATTCCAGTTGTTGAGGATAACCTTACTATTCAAATATGAATGAAATATAACAGAGCGAATACATGAAATAATAAGGAACAACAAATTACTTAACAAAGCGAATAAGAGAAATAAAACCACATGCAACTTAGAATTGAAAAATAATGGTACAGGAAGCAAGTGATCCACCAGGGCTGGGCCCTTAGCCTCCAAGAATGCACTACTTATGATTACTCCAGAATCAAAGATGGAACGACAACATAATTTATATATTAAACATCAAAACAGAGTTACAGTAATTTCAATTTTAAAGAGAGTCGATGATCAAAGTTTAAGTTACAATAGTGAATTTCAAAAAAACAACAATAGTCTGTCCCTCAGGCTAGAAAACGTCCCCTTTTTATAATAGCCAAGTGGAAATATCAAAGATACAGATAATCTTTAAGGCAGCAATCCCTCAGGATCAAAGGATCCTGAGGGATTCACCATATTGTTATCTCTCAGTTATCTTATCATTCTCTTGTGCCGATTTGATATCTCCTCTTCCTTTTCCTGGCTTATACGCTCCAATCTAGATTGCCTCATTTGGATGTGGTTCCCTATCAAAGGGACAACAGTTAATTTCGTCTTCTCTTTTCCTTTGGAATGGCGATCTTCCATTTTCTTCTTTTTCTGCATAGGAAAAGATAATTATTAGTCAGTTTACGTTGCTCACAAATCTTCTAAACTTTATCGTAATCTTTCACCATATGCCTATTTCATAATGTAAAGAAGTTATGAATTTAAGGAAAAGATAACGAAATGGATGGCAATCACATACCTTCTCTAATGCTCAACACACCCCCCTGCTTACCCTTTTTCATGCCCTCATGAAAACATTGTAATTGACATGCAAGGCAGTTAGGGAATAGGCTGGAGAAGGGATCTCATGGGGTGGTCTACAACCATGATGCCTAGCTAAGAATTCAAAAAGATGTCCTGTTTGACCTTCAGGAATTTCATATAAGGCTTGATATCCTGGTGCAGGGTGACAAATGACTAGACTTTGGAACCTACAGCCTAACCAAGACGGGCCTTATCTCAAAATGAGGTCATCATATATACCCAAGTGGTCAACAACTAGCTTAGAGTTCTCATAATTGAATGGTTCTCTGTTTTGGATGTTCCGATTAGAAGTCTGGTATTGGAATTTGGCTGTTGCTATGTTAAGGTCTTTAATGGTAAAGAAATATTTTATCCCTTGCTGAATGACTGTTATATGAATAGGTCCTAATGCCTCGATCACTCTCTGAGTTCTCATTAGGCTCCTATGTTTATTCCATAATTGTTGTGGGTCTCTAGGTTCACCCCTCACCCATAATTCTAATCCATTCTCCTATCTGTGAAAGACATTGTATTCTTTAAGCCACTTTATTTGATTAACACCAAATGAAGTGCATGCCTATAGTTGGACATCACCCACAAAAGGACTAGGGTTCTATTATGCTTCTCCATCTAATACAATATTGTGCAAATAGAATTCACATAACAATCGTTGAATTTTCACCCCATAATGCTTACAACAATTTATGAAGTCATCAATGGTTTTTATCTTTATAGGTACTCCTACCTTGATAGCTTTAATTTTCAATTGTAAATATCTTTCCATTAAAAACAAAGCATAGTTTCTAGTAGGTGCCCTACATGTTAGAACGTCAGTATATAGAGAACATAAGGTATCCGTTTATTTGATGACTATGTCTACTCTATGGATTAGCTTTTTAACTCTTTCTTCTTCTTTTTTCCATCCTTCAAAGGCCTTGCTCTCTGATGCGTTAATGTTCTTCAGCTACTGTTGTAATTTCTCGTATTTTTCTCGAGGGACAGTCTTCTCTATAAGTTTCTCTATTATTTGTTGGGCTTGTGCCAAATCTTTCCGCAGAGTTACTATCCTTGGGTCCTTATTCAACATAATAGTTGTAGGCAGGAGATCTTCTTGGATCTTTTTATCACAGGCCGATACGTTATCCATTTGTACTTCGACATGGGCAATAGCCAGATGTTGTTCCTTTCGGTTTTGAATGGCAGGTTGGACTTGAGTCCTCTTGATATTTTTCTTAAGGGATTTTGCCTGGACGGTTGCATTCTTTGCCACAATGGTTCCTTTCTATTTCTTCCCCATCTTCAAAACCCTTATCTGTTGTCGAAGTTGCTTAATTACGTTAAGCAATCTCTGTTGTTTCTTTCACAATATTTTAATTTCCTTTGTTTTCTTGGAAGGAATATCCATTCGTTTACTAGGGCCTGGCCTTTGTACCTCAAGTATTGTACCTTCGTCTTGGCTAATTTCCTTATTTTCTTCTTGGGGTGCTTCTTCAGTGTTATGTTGATCAAGTTGTTCAGGGGTAGAAACCCTAGCTTGCTCTGCTGCTTCTTGGGTAACCTCTTCTTCTTCCCCTTATTCATTGTGAAATTCTTCTAGTGTATTCTGATTAGGAACAGATTATTCCCCTTCTTCATTCTCGTCACTCTTCTCCCCAGGTACGCTCTCATTATGAGTAGAGTGGTCCTCTTCTCCTTCCTCCTCATCACATAGTTCCTCGGATGCACCTTTATCATGACCAGAGTTCTCCTGCCATCCTTCTTCCTCATCACACAGTTCCTCGAATGCACTTTTATCATGGGTAGAGTGCTCCTGCGGTCCTTCTTCGGTTTGGGGGTTGAGTGGGCTATGAGGTTGGACATATTCACTCATGTTGGCCAAAATTTGGGCCAATTCATCTTCTTGTAGTGGGTTTTGCAGTGGACTTTCACCGCATTTCTCCACGTCCTCTTCTCCCTGATCGGATTGCTCAATCCCCTCCTCCATTTCTCCTTCATCATTTTCCTCCAATTCTTTTTCATTCTCCCCACCTTCCAATTGTGGGGGTTGTTCGTCTCCTAAATCATGTACCTCCACAGGCTAATTACTGTCTTCCTAGCAATTTCTCAGCATTCCCCTGATCCTTGCCAGTATAACAAATTTCCTTTGTTTCAGTGGTCTGCTCAATGTACAGGCAACATGTTTTTGTTTTGGGGCTGGCAAAGCCAATCCCCTGTCTATTACGAAAATCAGTTCTTCACAATTTCTCTGCTGTTGGGAAAGACTGTGGCTAACTATCAGTGGTATTAACCCATGGTGGCTTACTACTGACTCTAGGTGGTGAGATTTCTTCATACTTCGGGCAATATCATGTAATAAATAATTTAAAAATGCAGGAAAATTCACAACACACTTTTGCTTTAATACAACTAAAATTTTAAGATGGCATGGTCTTACCACGTATTTCCTGTTATCGCAAGTGATATAGCTTTGGATATTTCTCACCAATTCTGCCCACAATTCTCCTGGAAGGATTTTATGGCATCTCGCAATCTCACCTTTTTGAGAGTCCATACAGGTCCAGTGGCTGGCAATCCCAAAACTTCTGCAATTATGTTGTCGGTAACTGCTATCTGTCTCCCTCTCACCATGGAATAATGTTCATGCAGGTTTTGTAGAAACTCAATTGCCACCATCTCATTGTTGGGTTGTGTTATATTCTTTCCACATAGTTAACAGGGGGTTTGAGGGGTACCCGTAACCCCACTTTATGGGGTCCGGGGCAGTGCCCTGGAAAATTTTGGTTTTGGACCCTATGTTAGGTTGGGCGGACCCACCTATGGTTTTGTGCATGATTTTCGCACATGTTTTTTGGACGCGATGGTTTTTGGTTCATGGTTTTGGACACGATGGTTTTTCGTCCATGGTATTGGACACTTTGGCATGTATAAATATGTATTTTAACA